>CM070826.1:34605190-34655190 GCA_036326025.1 Chrosomus eos | reverse complement strand
ATCCCAGATGAGAAAAAGAAACGTAACAGGTAACACTAACATAAAACGTAACACTAACAATGCAACCTAACATAACATTATAAAAATTAACTAAGTAATGCAATTAGTTACTTTTTAGGGAGCAACACAATAATGTAATGCATTACTTTTAAAAGTAACATTCCCCAACACTGATCATGTAATACTCCTCCATTAGACCCCTTTAAAATCTTTTCTTTAGAGATCTAGAAGTTCAAACCTTAATTTTACTTTAATCTGCACCTTGCCCACGACTCCAGAAAGATCCTTTATCAGCTCTCCCAGCTGGAGATATACTCACGAGAGAGGAAGGAATAAAAGAACGGAAAGACAGAAGAACTGACAGAGGCATAAACATCATTCACTCACTCTCTGTGGCCAGGGGGAAGCGAGGAAACGAGAGAAGAAGAAGAGAAAGTGTTGTTTGGCAGTCCATCATTCTGTCAGGCAGGTGTGAGAGAGCTCGCCTCAGGTAGATGTGCTGTCAGGTAGCGGACAGGTATTAACCTCTCCGAAAGCCAGACAAAGACCAATCGGACGCACGTTAAACACGAGAGACGTTAGCTGGGAGGGCACACTTACCAAAATCAGCTGCTGAGGTATGGCAGATCTCCAGAAGCACACACAACAGGAGAGTTATCAAGAAGAAAAGGTAAAAAAGACATATGATTTCAACTGAACCACAAAAAAAGAAGCCACAATCTCTCTGATTATGACTGGGTTTGAAGGCTCCATTGTTTCAAAACCCCATCCTTTTCTTCTAGGGGGTAAGATAATGATTTAGGCTTTGCCGAGGTGAGCATTCCTGCACCTGTGAGACTCACACTAGTCTAATACTTCCCAGGTGAGCAGAAGTGTGTGTGTGTGAATCCCCATGGATTCGCACACATCCAAGGAAACAAATGTCCAGTCAGACCAGAAGACTAAAATATACAACAACAGAATGCTGTGACTGAGGCCCTGTTTACAGCTGATATTAAGATGCGTTTTGGATCAGAAGTAAACGACACTAAATACAGGAGTAAACGGGTCTAAAACGTCTCAAGCTAGTCCACTTTCAGTCACTTCCAGAGGTAGTCAAAAACATTCGACTGGATTGCTTTCGTATAGTGTAAACGCTCATGTGATCGAATGTGTTCAAACAGACATAAAACACCGTCTTCTCTCCGTCTACTGATCTAATGAGTGACATTATGAGAAGAGCTCTAGCCAGACGGGTTTAAACTTTGTTGGCTGAAGACTCGGAAGACTTGAACGAAAGACTTAGGTGGTTGTGGAACAACACGAGGGTAAGTAAAATATTACAGAATTTTCATTTTTGGATGAAAAATTTACAAATTGGACAAAAAAATAAGATATTTTTCAAAAGAAAGTCATACTGGTTTGAAACCAAATTAGGGTGAGTAAACGATCTCAGAATATTCTCTTATTTTGTACAGTTCTAAGATAATACAAATCATGCAGTTAGCTAATATCATGTGAAAGTTTATTCCATTTCTTCAGGAATTTAAATCTAAATTCAACTAGAGGCTGTGCAATGTTGTGACATAATGAAAAACGTATTGATTTTTACTGTGAGCGACGACAGACAGCATCTGAAATGTGGACTGTTCCAAGATGGCGGACACGTTGACTAGTCTGGAGCGCTCGAATGTGGGATCTTCGTATACATACAGTATATATGGGTTTGCGTCATCTCTTCACAGGTGTTGTTCTCAATAAAAATAGTGGGGAAAAATCTGACCAGGGGTGTCTTTCCCGAAAGTATTGTTAGCCAACTATGGTTGCAAGTTCCTTCGTTAGCAGCAGTTCAATGAGTCGGTGTTTCCCAAAAACAAAGTTCTAATGAACATTCGCATACAGCATCGCAGAGTTGTGTGGTTGGAACGACAGCTCTCGAGCTGTGGTTAGAAGAAGAGTTTCTTGTTTGCATGACATGTGGACTTAATAAATCATTGTCTTGAGCAAAATAAGCAAGCTAACATTCAGTATAATCTATATCTTTTATGTAGAATAAAATATAATTGACGTCTTTAGTTTGTCAAGAGATTTGAAGAGCGCGTCAGATCGAGCCTATGATTGAATCAGGAACTAAAGCAAAATTAGAAATAGTCCTCAGATGCCATGTCCGCAATTTATAACAAAACATCTAGAATTAATTCGATCTCAAACAGATTTATTAAAAGTAGTAAAAATTACTCCACTACATGCATGAGATCGTTAAACGGACAATTTGCGACAATACGGTTTTGGGAAACAGTCGTGACTGGCTAGTTGATTTCTTCATCTATGCATTGTACTCTGGTAGTTAAGCATCGCGCATTAAGTTACGTCGTTGTACGGGAAACGCAACCCAGAATAGAGCTTGGCTGAGACTTGGGTGGGCTACCATTCACAACACATTTTTATTTTATTTATTTAAGCTTTATTTAACCAGGAAAAGTCCCATTGAGTTACAGTAACTCTTCTCCCAGGGAGTCCTGGTCAAGACTGGCGGCCAAAAGTTTCAAAAATACATAAAAGACAGGACAAAGGTTATATACACCACAAATCTCTATATATACAATCTACATATTAAAAAACAAACAAGAGACATTATACTTAACGTAGGCAAATACAGACATACAGCTTAAAAGGTGTCAGGGTCCACGGGTGGATGAAGATGACGATCAGGCGAGGATACAAAATAACAAGGTTTATTTAACAATAAAGTGGTACATTAACAGTGAGCGTGTGCTCAAACAATTACCAGCAAAGACAAGGAGTGAGAGGGGAACTTAAATACACAGATAATGACAAAGACAACAGGTGACGGAGATGATGATGATGGTGATGAGGAGCAGGTGCAGGTGATGACAGAGGATTCTGGGAAGTGTAGTGAAGACACAGACGATGAAGAAGGTGGTGAATGTGACATAACTCCCCCCTCCCGCTAGGCGAGACCCGCGCCGTATAAGACAGAACACGGGAGGGAGTCCGTGATGGGAAGGCGGCCAGGGTGCATCTGGACGGACTCCAGGATGGTCCAGGCGGAGCAGGACGAGGGGGCGGCCAGGGTGGCGCAGGACTTGCAGGCGGCCAGGGCGGAGCAGGACAAGGGTGTGGCCAGGGCGGAGCAGGCTGAGGGCGTGGCCAGGGCGGAGCAGGCTGAGGGCGTGGCCAGGGCGGAGCAGGCTGAGGGCGTGGCCAGGGCGGAGCAGGCTGAGGGCGCTGGCCAGGGCGGAGCAGGCTGAGGGCGCGGCCAGGGCGGAGCAGGATGAGGGCGCGGCCAGGGCGGAGCAGGATGAGGGCGTGGCCAGGGCGGAGCAGGATCGGGGTGGCCACGGCCGTGAGACCCCTTCGGTGGCCACGGCCGGTGAGGACCCTTCAGGTGGCCACGGCGGTGAGGACCCTTCGGGTGGCCATGGGGTGAGGACCCTTCGGGTGGCCATGGCGGTGAGGACCCTTCGGGTGGCCATGGCGGTGAGGACCCTTCGGGTGGCCACGGCGGTGAGGACCCTTCGGGTGGCCACGGCGGTGAGACCCCTTCGGGTGGCCACGGCGGTGAGACCCCTTCGGGTGGCCATGGCGGTGAGACCCCTTCGGGTGGCCGTGGGTCCTTTGGAGCCCATGGCGAGGGCCTATGCCCCCCCCCCAAAAATTAATGGGGAGAGTGATAGAGTCATTACCAGTCTCTGGGCTGGACGGGACCAGCGGCAAAATAATCCCTGGCTGGACGTGGCTGACGTGGAGCTCTGGTTGGACGTGGCTGACGTGAGCGGTCTCTGGCTGGACGGCGGTCTCTGGCTGGACGGCGGTCTCTGGCTGGACGGCGGTCTCTGGCTGGACGGCGGTCTCTGGCTGGACGGCGGTCTCTGGCTGGACGGCGGTCTCTGGCTGGACGGCGGTCAGCGGTGAAGGCTTGACTGGGCTGGACGGGACCAGCGGTGAAGGCTTGACTGGGCTGGACGGGACCAGCGGTGAAGGCTTGACTGGGCTGGACGGGACCAGCGGTGAAGGCTTGACTGGGCTGGACGGGACCAGCGGTGAAGGCTTGACTGGGCTGGACGGGACCAGCGGTGAAGGCTTGACTGGGCTGGACGGGACCAGCGGTGAAGGCTTGACTGGGCTGGACGGGACCAGCGGTGAAGGCTTGACTGGGCTGGACGGGACCAGCGGTGAAGGCTTGACTGGGCTGGACGGGACCAGCGGTGAAGGCTTGACTGGGCTGGACGGGACCAGCGGTGAAGGCTCAGGATCGACAGGACCCACTGTGAACAGCGACTTACAGGAAACCAATACCCACTCTACATAATCCGTGAAGTTCCACTGAGGGCCCTTCCCAGGCAACTGCTCTCTGGTGGCGGTGTTGAGGCCGGCATGCAGGAAGCAGCAAAGGCTGTCGTCCGGGAAAGTGGTAGCGTGAGCGAGGTTGAGGAAATCCTCCAAATGTTCCTCTAAAGATCGATCCTTTTTTTGAAGGAGGAGCAGTTCGACCGCAGCAAAGTGATCCATTTTGTTTGGTCTGGTCTTCTGTCACGCCTTTTTGGGCTGGTTATTCTGTCAGGGTCCACGGGTGGATGAAGATGACGATCAGGCGAGGATACAAAATAACAAGGTTTATTTAACAATAAAGTGGTACATTAACAGTGAGCGTGTGCTCAAACAATAACCAGCAAAGACAAGGAGTGAGAGGGGAACTTAAATACACAGATAATGACAAAGACAACAGGGACGGAGATGATGATGATGGTGATGAGGAGCAGGTGCAGGTGATGACAGAGGATTCTGGGAAGTGTAGTGAAGACACAGACGATGAAGAAGGTGGTGAATGTGACAAAAGGCACCTAGGTAAAAGCAATTACACTGTTCAGTCAGAGTTGACTGACTTTAAACGGTTTTTAAAAGTATAAATAGGTGGAAGTGATTCTACATTTAAAGTGTTTTGGTGTTCATTCCAAACCTTTGGTGCATATGATGAGAAAGCTTTTTTTTTTTTTACGAAGTTATGTTTTTGTATCACAGTGGAAAGTTTTTCAGAAAGTCTGTCATTATCAAGAAAAGTGGCAACAAAACAAAAAAAATTACATTCGATGTTAAAGGTGCATAACGCAGGTCTCTGAGTTTTTGCAGAACTACACCCCCTTTGGCGACAAGCGAAACTGCAACCAGAGATGTGCACGCTCTAGGAGCACACGCACACGCACGCTTGCACGAGCACGAGCTGTTCATAACCAAAGCAGCATCAGCCGCACAAATCTTTTGTTTACAGTCATAATGTCTTCAGAGGTTATAAAGTTATAAATCTGCAAGTCATTTTACATATATGAAAGGAAAGGCATTTGAGTAAATTACACACTTATGTGTGAGGGGAAAACGGGGGTAGAAGAAAACTTCAGTTTTTGTTTCCATCTATCTCCATGTTGAACTGTTTTATGCGTTTACTGTATCCACTTATGATTGTATTATTATGGAAACACGTTCATGAACAATTAAGTTATTAATTTGTAAAAGCTTAAAATAATAATCATACCATACACAGTTGGTCAACAAAGTACACTCAAATGTCTCAAGGTAATAAACAATCAAATGGCACTATATCCGCTTTCGTAACAAGTAGTTATAGGAACTTAGTTATAGGAACTGTCCACTTCTAAACAGTTCTAAGAACGACTCTCCCCCAAACTCGGTTTTGCTGTTTGCGGTCGCACTGGCCAGTGGCCAGAACCGATGAGTAAAGGGAGTGACGCGAGCACGGCGGCGGCGGCGCCACATACAACAACAACAAACCAGCATCGCAATGTTCCCGTTCTGCCTACCGGGACCTTAATAACGGAGTACGAACGGCGGCGTTTAAAGACTATGGTGGAAAGTCTAAAGTAATATGATGGAAGAAGATAGAAGAGCAGAGCGCAGGCAAAGGACACAAGGCTACCGGTAGGCCATACACAAAAACATAGTTAGCATCTTTTATGGGACATGTTTTATGTTTCATGTTGTACTATTCTTCCGAAGACAATTCCTAGTTTATGAACCTGTTCACTGACAATGGTAACGTTAGTCAAATCAATTCTGATTGTACATTTATCTAGCTTAGGCTAAAGCATTAGCACTATACATTTTACGCATCGTCATTTGTTGTCATAGATTTGCCGCATCAGACATTAGAGACTGGGGTATATCTTACCGTTTTATCAAGAAAACAGCCAACTGAGGATCCCGTTTGAGCCCTAGAGCAGACCGGAGATCTATCCATTTGTTGAAAGCCTTCCCGATGCTGACTCTCGTCTCGTCTTATTCCGACGCCTGACTCCAATTTGGCCCTTTTGGTCAATAACTAGACAAAAGTTTTCTTTTCTTTGTCTTACGTGGAGTTTGCGTTGGGGTTTGGAATGAACTACAAGCCGGTCTCTTTGAATCCATCTTCTACTTTTGTCGAAAGTTGACTAAAGTTTTGTCGCTCGAGTTGTCTTCGCTGATACGGAGAATGGCGGCTAACAATAACAAACCTGCGAGACATCGCCTGGTGAGCGTGAACGCGCATGACGTCACGCCCAGTCTCAGATTCGAGCCCGAATCCCTCTTATTTATTTTACTGTACAGGACTATAGAGGCAATCTCAGTGATCAGAGAAGGGCTCATTCAGCCCATCAGGCAATTGTTTACGCATGTATGTGTTAAAAAACGGGTATTTTTAACATGAAATGTTGCGCAATGCACCTTTAAGCCTCCAGAAACCAGATGAATAAAAGTTCCTCCACACTCTAGTAATGAGCTTAAATCTACAGTCATCAATCAATAATAGTGAGTTTCTGATCAAGTAATTAATAGACCTCATATTGCAAATCCCAATATGGCGATGGTCTTCCTGGCTGATCATCTGTGTGTAATTATGTGAGTGGTAAGAACGGACCTGAACACTGAAACAAATACGAGTGTTGTGCTCTCGCTGGGACCGCAGAGTTGAGAAGCCTTGCTTGAGCATTATAGAGTTAATTAGCTGTGGATTACTATGCAGTGTGCGAGTCCGTGCCCCAGAAAGGCATCATTAGAAGCGGTGATGTGCACATGCATTGATCCAGCGGCTCCAGGAACAATGCAGATTGCAGATTTTATAATTGGCCCTGCGACTCTCAGATGACTTGGGTTGTGTGTGTGGGGGTGTTGTGCGGCTTGTGTTCATGTCGGCGTGCGTGTGAGAGTGTGTTTAGAGGAATCTCTGGCGTGTGTGTGTGTGTGTGAGAGAGAGAGAAAGGGAGTTCAGACAGACGTGCCCTTTGCCTGCTTGGAAAGAGGAATGTGGTGATTCTACATGAATTATGCCACGAGGAATCCCAGACTGACTAACACTCATACACACACAATGCATATAAATACCAGGTCAAACATTTGATTTCCAGAAAGGCCGCCTGGACATTTATGACATACTAATTAAGGAGGAAATCTCTCTTTAGGTGTCTTAAATTCTGGTCAGGACAGGAGCATGAATCAACCATATTGATTCATATGATATTATTATAAAGGTATAATAAATTACAAACAGGCTCCCAAGACAAACAATTTAGCTAATTCTAGCAATATTTATTCCTCAAAAAATGTGTCATACCCAATTTAATCAGATTTGTGAGTAATACATATAATATATATTAGCGGTGTGCAAAGCAGCCGGTATTTGTATCTGTATTTGTTGAGGGGGGGAAAGTATTTGTATTCGTATTTGTATTCGGGTAAAATTTAAAATAGGCATAAAAATACAGTTTGGATTTTTCCCAGGAGGGGTGGGGGGGATTGGGGGGGGATGGGTTCGGGGTGTGTGACTAGCTTTTATGACGCAAACACGCAAGGTTTCTGTCTCTCTCCCTCTCTGCCGTGCGCGCGGTACACTTTTCTTTTTTTAACAGTCTGGTTTGAAGCAGTTCTGTCTCGCATGCACGCTCTAGATTTACGGGAGATTTGAACTAATTTGCGGGCTTCACGGAGCCGCTATCAATATGTGGGAGATTCCCTGAACTTCCGGGAGACTTGGGATGTCTGCGTACCATATAACTCCCACAAGTGCATACAATTCGACACAACTACACAAGCATTTTTTTAACCTTTTAAACCAAACCTGTTAAATGCCTATTGTCTAAATTACCGAGCTAACAGAGCTACGTAAACAGAGCGAACATGAGAGCATCCGACAGCAGACGTCAATAATGCAGCGTAATGGAATAATCTCCCGATCAAACTCCTCTTCCCGAAAGTTATAAACTGCCTCCGGAACCCAGTTAAGGTACACAAATCTATTCAACAAAAATAGTGATGCAGTTAACTGTTTTTTCGCTCAGCCGAGCCCTCTCTGTTCCTGTGTGGAGCAGCCTGTGTCAGTCACCTCTTCTCACTCATCCGGGCATGCACTGCGGTCTCGTGAGAAAACACATCTTTTTGATATAAAGTTTTTCTTGATCCCGAATACAAATATTTTTTAAAGTATTTGTTCGAAATAAGTATTCGTAAAAAACACGTTATTTGTGCCTTTCCGAATACCGTATTCGGGTTCGGCTCCACCCTTAATATATATATATATATATATAGTAATATATATATATATATATATATATATATATATATATATATATATAATATATATAATATATGGTCATCTACGCATTTCGTAAAAGTGTGGGGTGATAAACCTAGGCCGAACGGAAGAACCAGCTATTGGTACGCTTCGCCCCCGAAAGCGAAGAAACAGTCCTCAGATCTTGCCTGCCTCTAACCGGCTTCAACTGCGACTGCCACCCAGCCCCCCTGATTGTGGAGGAGCCCTGAGTGGCGACACTTTGTTTTTGCTGCACTCTGGGCTGGGAGAAGCTTGTAGACGGCCGAGACTGCTCCCACCCAGTAGTCTCTGGGACATTAGCTTGGCGAGGAAGAAACTCGCCTCCTGAAATCTATCGACGACAGTGTTTACAGCGTCGCCAAAATGACTCGAAGGCTAAAGCGGAAGAACAGATCTGTCTCTATCCTTATATCAGATAAATTTAACCATAAATGGCGCACGTGGCTACCAGGGCTGCCATAGACCGGCCTATTGATTTGGCCATCTTCTTGGTGGCCCGGAGAGACAGATCTGTTGCGTGACACAATTCTTGAATTGCGTCAGCGCTGACTTCCTCACAATCATCCATGTCCCTTTAGCAGATCAGCCTGGTATGCTTGCAAAATTGACATGGTATGCAAGCATGCCGCAGCCTGACCCGCTGCCAAATACTCTTTACCCACCAGCGCTGAAGTGGCTTTTAATGGCTTTTAATGGCTTGGGTAACGCCATGGCTTTTAATGATGACGCTGACTTGGGAGAGAGATAGCTCGCGAGCGTCTCTTCAGCCGGCGGCATCGTCACATAACCATAATCTTTAATACCCATAACATTACTATAATTAGATGTTTGACAATTAAAAAGACGATAAGAAACCGGTTTCTTCCATGACTTTGACACCTCAGTGTGGAGATCGGGAAAAAATGGCAAACCCCGACGAGGAGGCTGTGATCTAGATGGTAAATATCTTTCATCTAGTAAACTTTTCTTACATTCCTCTTGTTCCTCGGCTGGCCAGTCAATATCTAATTTGGCAACAGTGCGAGTCACAACCTCCATAAGCTCCTCCTCAACAGGGGTATGAGATGGCGAACTCTTATACTCCCCTGCATCAATGCTGACAACATCCAATTCCTCAGAACTGAATAATCGCAGCATTGGTGCCTCATCCTGGGGAGAAGAAACCACAGCGTCTGGCAGGGGAAGGCTGAGATAGGGGTTGTCAAACCCCCCTGTTAGATCCATTTGCAAAATCCCCAAGATGTGCGTTGCCGCTGTGCCTCGACAGCATATATATATATACACTCACCTAAAGGATTATTATGAACACCATACTAATACTGTGTTTGACCCCCTTTCGCCTTTAGAACTGCCTTAATTTTACGTGGCATTGATTCAACAAGGTGCTGAAAGCATTCTTTAGAAATGTTGGCCCATATTGATAGGATGATGCTCTATTGGGTTGAGATCTGGTGACTGTGGGGGCCATTGTACAGTATACATGAGTACAGTGAACTCATTGTCATGTTCAAGAAACCGATTTGAAATGATTCAAGCTTTGTGACAAGGTGCATTATCCTGCTGGAGGTAGCCATCAGAGGATGGGTACATGGTGGCCATAAAGGGATGGACATGGTCAGAAACAATGCTCAGGTAGGCCGTGGCATTTAAACGATGCCCAATTGGCACTAAGGGGCCTAAAGTGTGCCAAGAAAACATCCCTCACACCATTACACCACCACCACCAGCCTGCACAGTGGTAACAAGGCATGATGGATCCATGTTCTCATTCTGTTTACGCCAAATTCTGACTCTACCATCTGAATGTCTCAACAGAAATCGAGACTCATCAGACCAGGCAACATTCTTCCAGTCTTCAACTGTCCAATTTTGGTGAGCTCTTGCAAATTGTAGCTTCTTTTTCCTATTTGTAGTGGAGATGAGTGGTACCGGGTGGGGTCTTCTGCTGTTGTAGCCCATCCGCCTCAAGGTTGTGCGTGTTGTGGCTTCACAAATGCTTTGCTGCATACCTTGGTTGTAACGAGTGGTTATTTCAGTCAAAGTTGCTCTTCTATCAGCTTGAATCAGTCGGCCCATTCTCCTCTGACCTCTAGCATCAACAAGGCATTTTAGCCCACAGGACTGCCGCATACTGGATATTTTTCCCTTTTTACACCATTATTTGTAAACCCTAGAAATGTTTGTGCTTGAAAATCCCAGTAACTGAGCAGATTGTGAAATACTCAGACCGGCCCGACTGGCACCAACAACCATGCCACGCTCAAAATTGCTTAAATCACCTTTCTTTCCCATTCTGACATTCAGTTTGGAGTTCAGGAGATTGTCTTGACCAGGACCACACCCTAAATGCATTGAAGCAACTGCCATGTGATTGATTGATTAGATAATTGCATTAATGAGAAATTGAACAGGTGTTCCTAATAATCCTTTAGGTGAGTGTATATCTTTCTGTAAAATATTGTGCTTGCAATGACAGACAATATTAAATAGACAGGGACCGTATAGAGAGCGCTGGGTGAAGGCACAGAAGCTAGCGCGGTCTGTTTTCAGGTGTGCTTTATAGTTTCCTGGTCGATGACGTCACCCACCTATGACGTCTCATCTTTCCATTGGACTGATTATACACGTGCTTCACGACGCAATCATGCAGGGGCTTTCCCACAGCGTCTCGACGCAGCTCGAGTTCCCTTGAAAGGTAACAGTTATTTTAAATTACAACAATATTTCACAATATTTATAATATATATTTTCTGTTTTCACCGTTTCTTTAATCAAATCACCTTTCAACGCTAGTGTCAACACAGGAAAGAAAATGCATGCAATGATCCGCTGATCTTGATTCTGTCACAACACACACCAAAAACCTGCTAAATGCAAATGATATACTGTATGGGACTTTTAAAAGCTGTGATCTTGAGTCATGCTGTAAATTTCAGCTCCGGCTTTGCCAAACTCATAAGAAGGAAGGGGGGGGGGGTCATCTGACTGTCCTCATCTTCTCTCTCCTCTCTCTCTCTCTCTCTCTCTCTCTCTCTCTCTCTCTCTCTCTCTCTCTCTCTCTCTCTCTCTCTCTCCTCTCTCTCTCTCTCTCTCTCTCTCTCGTCTCAGTAGGAGTCTGAGTTATGATAATCAGCTGATTAGTTGCTGTAGTCCTGTTCCCACAGGCTCTTTTGTGTGTAAAATCCTCCCGCTCAATTGACATGTGGACATCATCAAGCTGATGAAATGCAGTTGTAATGAACAAGTGGGCCGGAGCATCTGCACAGGGACCCCAAACCCACCAGGACCCCATTCCACACTCCCAACCATGCTAATGCAGCGAGCTGCTCGCTCCCAGTGGAAATGCTCCGAGATGCATATTCAAACAGCTCCTCCACTGAAGAGAGACCGAGGAGGCTGAGAGAAGAAGAGTGGCCCATGCTAATTTGGAAGCTGATTATTTTGCATCAGGCACAGTAATGAGGTGACAGTTCATTTGTGAGCGTGTGTGAGAAGTGGAGGATGGGGAGGTGATGCTTGGGTGGACGCAGGTGTTGGTCTGAGCTGTCAAAGCTAGTCTGGGGGTTGCTGTCAAATTATCCCTCCAATAAAAGGCAGAGGCACACAAACCAGAGAGGCATTTAAGGAATTAATGCATTCATATTCAACACATATTGCAACCAGCGTTTCATTAGAAGTGCACGGCTCGTATTAAAACTGACGGTTGACCTTTCAAACTTCCGCTCTCCACTTGTACCGCTACGCTTATTACATACGTGTTTGAGTCGAGGAGGAGCCAAACATGATAAGAGGGTGTTATTAAACAAGCCGACGGGTATCTACTCCGTGTCATACTCGCTTTAACACACATGCCTTAGTGTTAGAGTGTGTGATGATACACAGCTCTCTGATGGCAGCGAGAAAATAGTAGGTGTGTAAAGGTGTAAAAAAGGTGTACTTTTATGGTCAAGAGCTGGATTTTTTATTAAATATTACAAATCTGTTTAAAGTCATTTTTGTCTTTTATGTAAAGATTTATTTGACCCTAATTTTATTCATTACCTTAAAGGTGACATATCATGCAAATCTGACTTTTTTCCGTGTTTAAGACAAAGTGCTATAATCGGGTCCCCGGTGCATCTATCAACCCAGAAAACATGAAAAATTAAGCTGATAAGATTTCACTTCCCTTCTGACATAGATCTTATTATAATATTACCTCTTAATCTGCATGTTTACACCCTGTCAGGGTTGCTGCAGGTAGCTGAAGACGAGGACAAGGGCTTCAATATAATATATTTATTAAACAAACTTAAAACGTCCAAAAACAAACGAGAACAAAAGAACAGAACTCCAGGACTTCAGGGTTAACACACAACCATACATTGACGACGATCGACAAACACTGAGGGAAAACACAGGGTTTAAATACACAAGGAATAATTGAATAATTAACAGAACACAGGTGATAAAACTGAACACAAACGAGGAGCGGGAAAACTTAACAGGACTAAACCAAAAACCACAAAGACAGGGGGAAACAAGATCTCAAAACATAACTCAAACACACTAAAACGTGACAGTACCTCCCCCCTCCCCGAAGGCGCGTCCTCGCGCCGTATAATATCCAAAGGGGTGGGAGGGTGGGCGCCCTGGAGGCTGATGAGGGCATGGTGCAGGTCCAGGAAGCCTCCAGGGCGGAGCAGGCTGTGGGCGTGGCCACGGCGGTGCAGGCTGTGGGCGTGGCCACGACGGTGCAGGCTGTGGGCGTGGCCACGACGGTGCAGGCTGTGGGCGTGGCCACGACGGTGCAGGCTGTGGGCGTGGCCACGGTGCAGCAGGCTGTGGGCGTGGCCACGGTGGAGCAGGCTGTGGGCGTGACCATGGCGGAGCTGTGGGACCCTCGGGCGTCCAGGGCGGAGCTGAGGGACCCTCGGGCGTCCAGGGCGGAGCTGTGGGACCCTCGGGCGTCCAGGGCGGAGCTGTCGGACCCTCGGGCGTCCAGGGCGGAGCTGTGGGACCCTCGGGCGTCCAGGGCGGAGCTGTGGGACCCTCGGGCGTCCAGGGCGGAGCTGTGGGACCCTCGGGCGTCCAGGGCGGAGCTGTGGGACCCTCGGGCGTCCAGGGCGGAGCTGGCTCTTCAGGTGGCCACGGCGGTGAAGACCCTTCGGGTGGCCGTGGCGGTGAAGACCCTTCGGGTGGCCATGGCGGTGCAGGCTCTTCAGGTGGCCACGGCGGTGAAGACCCTTCAGGTGGCCACGGCGGTGAAGACCCTTCAGGTGGCCACGGCGGTGAAGACCCTTCAGGTGGCCACGGCGGTGAAGACCCTTCAGGTGGCCACGGCGGTGAAGACCCTTCGGGTGGCCGTGTCGGTAAAGACCCTTCGGGTGGCCATGGCGGTGCAGGCTCTTCAGGTGGCCACGGCGGTGAAGACCCTTCAGGTGGCCACGGCGGTGAAGACCCTTCAGGTGGCCACGGCGGTGAAGACCCTTCAGGTGGCCGTGCTGGTGAGGACCCTTCAGGTGGCCACGGCGGTGAGGACCCTTCGGGCGGCCATGGTGGTGAAGACCCATCAGGTGGCCACGGCGGTGTTATTTTTCCGGGCCTCCGTGGATCTTTGGCCGGCCACGGCGAAGGCGTATAGCCCCCCCCCCAAAATTTTCTTGGAGAGAAGGACAGGTTCAGGAACGGAAACAGACTTGACATAAACGGGCGCTGGGTCAACAGGGTCTGGGTCAACGGGCTCTGGGTCTGGGTCAACGGGCTCTGGCTTTGGGTCAACAGGCTCTGGCTCTGGGTCAACGGGCTCTGGCTCTGGGTCAACGGGCTGTGGCTCTGGGTCAACGGGCTCTGGCTCTGGGTCAACGGGCTCTGGCTCTGGGTCAACGGGCTCTGGCTCTGGGTCAACGGGCTCTGGCTCTGGGTCAACGGGCTCTGGCTCTGGGTCAACGGGCTCTGGCTCTGGCGCTGGGTCAACGGGCTGTGGCTCTGGCGCATCATGGGACTCGGAACTGGACGGGGCCAGCACATCATGGGACTCGGAACTGGACGGGGCCAGCACATCAGGGGACTCGGAACTGGACGGGGCCAGCACATCATGGGACTCTGAACTGGACGGGGCCAGCACATCAGGGGACTCGGAACTGGACTCATGCTCTGGCGGACAGGCGACGGTCTCTGGCTGGACGGTCTCTGGCTGGATGGTCTCTGGCTGGACGGTCTCTGGCTGGACGGTCTCTGGCTGGACGGTCTCTGGCTGGACGGTCTCTGGCTGGACGGTCTCTGGCTGGACGGTCTCTGGCTGGACGGTCTCTGGCTGGACGGTCTCTGGCTGGACGGTCTCTGGCTGGACGGTCTCTGGCCGGACGGTCTCTGGCCGGACGGTCTCTGGCTGGACGGTCTCTGGCTGGACGGTCTCTGGCTGGACGGTCTCCGGGGGAAGAAGCTCAGGAAGGTCATCATAAGGGTCAGACTCAGGCTCTGGCGGGCATGCAATGGGCTCAGGCTCTGGCGGGCAGGCGACGGGCTCTGGCTGGACGGTTTCCGGGGGAAGAAGCTCAGGAAGGTCGTCAAAAGGGTCAGGCTCTGGCGGGCATGCAATGGGCTCAGGCTTTGGCGGGCATGCGATGGGCTCAGGCCATACTGGACTCAGGACCACCAGAACTCGATCACATCCCCTACTACGACCTCCACGGGTCCCGCGAAATATGGCCATCCGGGTTCCCACGAAGGCCTGCTTCCAGCTCTCCATCTTTTTTTTTTTTTAAGGTCGATCGTTCTGTCAGGGTTGCTGCAGGTAGCTGAAGACGAGGACAAGGGCTTCAATATAATATATTTATTAAACAAACTTAAAACGTCCAAAAACAAATGAGAACAAAAGAACAGAACTCCAGGACTTCAGGGTTAACACACAACCATACATTGACGACGATCGACAAACACTGAGGGAAAACACAGGGTTTAAATACACAAGGAATAATTGAATAATTAACAGAACACAGGTGATAAAACTGAACACAAACGAGGAGCGGGAAAACTTAACAGGACTAAACCAAAAACCACAAAGACAGGGGGAAACAAGATCTCAAAACATAACTCAAACACACTAAAACGTGACACACCCACAGCGCCACCACTGGTTTTCACAAGAGACAACAGTGTAACCAGTTTTAACACAATGGCAAAACTAGAACCCCAGCCACAGAACCCCAGCGCTAGAACCCCAGCGCCAGAACCCCAGAACTAGAACCCCAGCACTAGAACCCCAGCCACAGAACCCCAGCGCCAGAACCCCAGCACTAGAACCCCAGCACTAGAACCCCAGCCACAGAACCCCAGCGCAAGAACCCCAGCACTAGAACCCCAGCACTAGAACCCCAGCACTAGAACCCCAGCGCTAGAACCCCAGCACTAGAACCCCAGAGCCAGAACCCCAGCCACAGAACCCCAGTGCTAGAACCCCAGCACTAGAACCCCAGAGCCAGAACCCCAGCCACAGAACCCCAGCACTAGAACCCCAGACACAGAACCCCAGCACCAGAACTCCAGCGCTAGAACCACAGCACCAGAACCCCAGCACTAGAACCCCAGACACAGAACCCCAGCACTAGAACCCCAGCCACAAAACCCCAGCCACAAAACCCCAGCGCCATCATTTTGACATCATGTGGTGAATAATTATCGTATATTAAGTACAGCGTTTATCTGCTAAATATTTAATTTGTACTTGGCTTTATCGTCTTATTGAAGCTTGAATATGTTGTCATACTTTATTCTATTAAACATTTTTCCTACGGATGGTTCGATTTATTTTTGTGTGTTGTAAATGGGCCTTGTGGGTGACGTTTTGAAGATGTGGAAGAGCCTCTTTTCATTAGAATGGATGAAGAAGACAAGGTAAAGGCCCTCAACAATCTCCTGGAACAATCAGAAGCTGCCAGAGAGCCAGGGATGACGTGGACTTATTTTTGCAGGAATGTAAGGACAAAATAGACCTAAGAGTGATTTCTTCGTGTGATACATTTTAAGATTCATATATGCAGGATTGTCATGACAAATTGGGCCTAGGAGTCAATTGTTCAATAGAAATATTTCAATTAAATGATTTGTTGTATACATTTTTATTGTTTCTTTTAAAACTATGCTGCTTATTTTATCTCTTTTAGATTTTTATTGAAATGTTTTAGTTTACATATAGAAAAATGCATGCTGCACATGTTCTTGGCTTTGGAGTAAATGTTTATTTTGAGTCTTGTGAATAAAGTATATCACATATAAAATGGCCATAAGTTTTAAAGCATTATTTTTCAACATCATGATCAGGAAGTAACTCTCATAATGCAATGAAACGGATAACTATATACAATTATATTACACAAGATCAATGTTTTAAAATGCTTATTGTACTGTACCTTAATGTATCATTAACATGTATGACGTTTGGTGTGTAATAAAAGCAAAATTTTTATTTGGTGGTGCTGCGGGTCTGCAGCTGGATACTATTGGCACAGACGAGCACTGAACACTATTTAGAGTATTTTGGGATTTGGGATTATTCACATGTTTTGTTGTTGCCAGAGTATCCAGCCTCTTCTGAACGCAGACGGGAAGCAGCAGCTCATTCGCATTTAAAGCGACACACACAAAAACTGGAACGTTTTTGCTCACACCCAAAACGGGCAAATTTGACAAGCTATAATAAATGATCTGGGGGGATTTTGAGCTGAAATTTCAAAGACACATTCTGGGGACACCATAGAATATTACATCTTGTGAAAAGGGCCATAATATGTCACCTAAAATATTTCAACAATCATTTTAACAAATACAAAAAAAAAAGTGTATAATTTTGTTATTTATTGTACTTAAAATTATATAAATTTTTACGCAAGGAGAGTCCTTGGTTGTTATCTCAACCAAACCAAACAATTTTGCCCCAAATAAAAAAAAAATTCTACGCGTAGTCTACTTTCAGTATTTTTCCAGTTTACCAGTGTTAGTGTACAATGAAATATGAGACACAATGTGAATAGAACATTGTTTGTCATTTCTGACTTGTGATGTAGCCTGAATCATAATGACACCGTGTTTGTTCCCCCTTAATATTCAATTATATTATTGATCTGACTGGACTGACGCTGTTAAATGCACATACAATACAGCCTGCCAACAGTTCAACAGGGCGCGCACAGCTCTTAAAGGGGCCACACCTTATTTCCACTCGTTACAGCTTTCATCATACTGAACAGGTACCGGTGTACAGGGGGAGGGGATCCGGCCGTGAGTGCAGAGACATCTCTGCGTGCGTGATATTTACGACAGTACAAGTATCCCACAGCGACTCTAGGGGTCACTGTTTGACAAAAACATAAATCCTGCATAGTGCTGCTTTAAATTTTAACCTTACCAATAAAAAAAATCTAAAAAACAAAACAATAAAAAACACAAACGTAAAAGAAAACAACTAAACCAAAAAAAAAATTTTTTAAATAAAATCCAAAACCAAAACAATACAAAATAATAATAAAAAAAAATAAACAAAAAAATAATACAAAAGCAAAACAAGCAAAAAAGCAGAACAAAAGCAATACAAAACAAAATTAAAAAAATCCAGGTAGGAGATCAAAGCGAGATGATCCAACAACTGAAGTTTTGTTCTGAGAGGTCTGATCGTAGTCGGTGTTAAGATCAGATCTCCAGATGTGTGTGTGTGTGTGTGTGTGTGTGTGTGTCTGTGTACGGGGTAAAGCCTCTGCCCAGGTGGGCTGCTCAAGCACACACAAACCACAGTGACCCTAGATGTCCCAGTTTGCCCTCTTGTGCCTCTCCCCTGTGGCTAAGACCACTCCAGTACCACAATGTGAGTGTGGTCGAGAGAGAGAGAGAGAGAGAGAGAGAGAGAGAGAGAGAGAGAGAGAGAGAGAGAGAGAGAGAGAGAGAGAGAGAGAGAGAGAGAGAGTTAGCAAATGCATATGCTCAGTGTGTGTGTGTGAGGTCTGCCAGGTGTAGTGAGTTGAGCGTGTCTTCCGGGCTCTATTGTACCTTCAGCCACTTGGGAGTCACGCGCACACACACTCACACACTCACGGGTCAAACACAGAGGTGCGCCGGACCAGCTGGCAACTTCCTGTTCCTCAAGGCACCGAGACCAGAACCCTTTCAGCAGGACAGATGCACACTCTCACTCTCACAGCCAAAACCACACAACTCCGGCACCACAATATGGCAATTCAATAAAGAGGGCTTTCAGGTTCCAGTCCTGCAAACAAGTAAGAGAAAACCAGACTGATCTCATAAAACTGCGTATGTATGACACGCCAATTCGTATTTCCATTTTTGGCGTGCTATCAACACGCATAATCGCTTTTCAGCGTGTTTATGAACGCCGTTGACTTAACGTTACATTACTGTATATATAAATATATGAACTACCCCAACCCCGTCCCTAAACCTACCCGTCACTGGTTAATACCATTTATGAGTCTTTCCCTACCATCCTAGGAAGAAAAATATCGCTCCCCAGATGTATATCAAAATTTGGCTTTATTTCGCTCGGATTTTTAACGGCGTGTACATACACGCGGAATCACTCGGACATAACGGCGTAGATATACACGCATATAGCTCAAAATGCGTATAAATAACACGCCACTTGACTTGAAAGTGGCGTGTATGTTTACGCAAAAGTCGGGGGGGATTACATGTTGCAGATATACTGCAACTTGTAACGAGTGGAAATAAGGTGTGGCCCCTTTAAGAGCTGTGCGCTCCTTGTTGAACTGTCGGCAGTATTGTATTGTATGTGCCGTGTGCCTCGAACAGCCCTTTTACCGTTTATGCGAACACCCCATGTATGCGGGTAATTTCTGTTTGATGCTAATTTTTATCTTATTTTGTTTATTAAGTAACGAGTACACGAGTTCGATTTGGGAATAAAGTGCGAGTTGTGAGCTAGATGCCAATCGCCTCCGTGAGTCTGTCTGGCCTCTGCATGCAATAACTTCAGTTGTGTGCTATCCCTATTCTTCCTGAAGCAACGTACGCGTTAACTGTACTTCAGTTTCTTTGCGGGGACACCGCCTTCACCTGCCATCATGTCTATCGGCTCGCTTTCGGGTTAAACTTCCCGCGACTGCGCAACTGGATTATAGGTTGCCTGGTTGAGGTGACAAACGGGTTGAAATTGTAAATGGTCTGTGGATTGTGTGAATATAATACATTTAATCAAATCTGGCAACTGGTCAACATTAGACAAACATATTGGTCGGATTATTTATAAAGGAGTTTGGGCCATGCAAAATACGGGAGTTTCCCGGCAAAAATAACAAACCGGGAGGGGTCCGGGAGATAGGGCTAAAAACGGGAGAAACCTGGGAAAAACGGGAGTGTTGACAGGTATGGTCCCACCCCTCCATAACCACAAGTTCTGCTCTAGTGTAATATAAAGGATGGCGGCAATTTCAAACCCGATTCAGACCCTGACAATGTTAACAAACAAGAGGAGCATCCACAACTGATTTCATGCACAGACTTTGCAAGCAGGGAAGATGATAAGTCTAAAACTCTGAGTTTTATGAAATGTTTTTCAAGATCACATCATGTGATTTTATTTTGAGAAGACTCTAAAATGCTAAATGATGCTTACTGTCATCTTCTAAGCATCCTATTGTTTTGTGGTGCAAACTGTCCAATTCAGTGTCAGTCTTCCCTGCACACATTCACACCTCTCTGGCCTGGTTATGGCTCGAATTATCCTTTTCTTTTGCCTTTATTATAATAACAACTTTATATTCACACTGCTTTAATACATAATTTCTTTGATCAAACTTCCTACTTCACATTCTTTGAAACTGTATCAAATGCCTTTCTTGAAAAAAAGAAACATTTCCAAATCATTTTAAAAAATAGCATATTTGCTTAGCTAGGTGCCAGGTGCATATTAAGGCTAGCTAGCATGTTAGCTTAGCACACCATAAATCCACGACAATTTATAAGATTAAAACCATGTTTTTGCTTCAAACCTAGAATTAGCAGTGTTTTAAATAACCCTCTGTGGCTTCGGATTAAAAAATCCAGACCGAAAATATATTATTTTATAATATTCTGCACATTGATTAGCATTGCAATATAAATATACACTATTGTTATGAAAATACTCAACATGGCATGAAAAGCACAGATAAACCATACATTGTCGCAATCGTGTGTTTATTGTCTCCAAAAAGTCTCTATCTGCATGTAACAGTAATATCTGGAAGCTTTATGTAAGGGATTTGCTGGAATGTCATATGATATGCCGGTTTATCACGTGTGCCATTTGTGGACTAAATGTGCATAGAGCACCCTCTGGCTGCCAGTATGAATTGAAAACACAGTGCATCAGTGTATCTAGCTCTCGGCACATTTTGGGTAAAAATGTAATAAATATTATTTCTCTCTATAGAAATCTGACATAAACATATGAGAATCTATCAATATTTCTCCAAATCTGCACAATTTTTTAGCTAAAACCCTGAGGAACGTTGTTTTGTCAAGCAAACAGGAGTTTTTTCCTCAATGGATGCTGCTGACGCTCAATTCATATTAAAGGTATCGGCAAACAATGACAAAACGACAAATCTCCTGATATAAATTAAGAATTTGAATAAAGAATAAAATAGAGTTCAAATACTAAAGCTTTAGTCTTAGATATTTTTAATTATGTACAGTTTGCCAAGGTAATAACATTATATCTAACAGTAACTTTGAACTAATTTAAATAAACAACGATTCAGTGCGTCTGCGTCCTTGTGAAGATTAACAGGTATTTTATTTCATTAAAATTATGTAAGCCAGGTACAGTTTTTCTTTTTAATATACTTTTAAGATTTTAAGTACACATTCATTACAATTAAGGGCACTCCTTTTTTTTTTTTTTTTACAAATAAGCAGGACATTTTATAAAGCCAGCCAATCAAATTGTGTGTGATATGCATAAACAAGCACATACACAAACACACACACACACACACACACACACACACACACACACACACACACACACACACACACACACACACACACACACACACACACACACACACACACACACACACACACACACACACACACACACACACACACACACACACACACACACACACACACACACACACACACACCACACACACACACACACACACACACACACACACACAAAAAATACAGTATGCTTTATCTAAATAAGCTGGTTTTATTCAAGTAGAAAACATTATTTAAGATGACTAAATATATACTATATTATGTTACGCTAAACCAAGTAATTTCTGATCAGAACAGATCAGATGTTTTCTCGAAGCGACTGTGGAGTTTGACTTTATCGGCGCACAGAAGTGTGTTTGTGCAGTAAGTGATGTCAGAGGGTGAATCGTGTGGGTTGTGATCTTTTCTGCTTTTAATCTGGAAGATTAAAGAGCTCTGCTTCATTAGCATGTGTTTCTGTATCTCCCTGCAGAGTCCATCTCTACACACACACACGCTCAGCCTATTACCCACTCTTGGGGCCATTAAGGCCTCACATTAATGATGCATAATTAGCATATGATGACAAATAATAGGAGTGAGCAGTATTAGGTGTAATGGAGGCTGCAGCAATAACATGATATCCCACTGTTAGCCAACACCAGCCATCCCCCCAAACACACACACAACACACACACACACACACACACACACACACACACACACACACACACACACACACACACACACACACACACACACACACACACACACACACACACACACACACACACACACACACACACACACACACACACACACACACACACACAAGTCTGCCTCTGAATATGCTGCTGAGAGAGGGGAAAAGCTAAAGACCATCTACGTTCATAAATTATTCAAATGTTATGTTACTTGTAAGACGGTACAATGGCATCCATAAGTCACTGTAACTTATGCTGGGTTAATCTAATCAATGAATCACACGATTATTATAATAATGGAAATGGGCTGTGCTAATTAAGCATGTCCTGTGCATTTCTGTTCTGAATTATTCATAATTGTGCATCAAAATATAGAGAGGTATTCGCATAGCATCTTTCCAATTAAGCAAACAGTGTTGGCTTAATTTTGCAGACAATGAAAGCGTTCTGTTTATTTGATCAGAATAGCAGACAAATGATCAGTTACCAAACAGTGAGCTGTCCACTTCTGTCAACTCACAGTAAAGAGATCCGAGTGCTGTCGACCGCCAACACACAATTACAGACGCCCACGCCTGTTGCTCTTATGTTTATATGCAGTTGTGTTGGACTCAAATCTCAACTTACTCTCACTGTCCATCAAACACAGCTGCAAACTCACATTCAATACACAAACTCCTCTCCAATTACAATTAAATCTGTGTCTGAAGTTTGGGTAAGTGTTTGTTGTATGAAGGGCTGTGAACAGGAAATGACTTCACATATATAGACAGAATAAATCCAATGTCAAGGAGAAATGATTAACATCCACAGAAGATCCTAGAGAAACTCTTAAAGAGACAGTTCAGCAAACAGACCTCGCACCGCTGTCATTCTGGGACAACTCTCTCATTATTTACTCATCGTTCTAAACCTTTAGTAATTTCTTCCGTGGAACATATAAAAGAAGATGTTATGAGAATTTTTTTTTGTCCATACAATGGATGTCAATGGTCACCAAAACTAAAAGAAAGAAAGTGCAACATGGATAGATGGATAGAAAGAAGGATGGATGGATAGTAAGAAGGATGGATGGATGGATGATATATATATATATATATATATAATATATATATATATATATATATATATATATATATAAATATATATATATATATATATATAGATATTATATATATATATATATATATATATATATATAGATAGATAGATAGATAGATAGATAGATGAATGATAAAACGACAGATAGATAGATAGATGATAGATAGATAGATGATAGATAATAGATAGATAGATAGATAGATAGATAGATAGATAGATAGATGGGTAGACAAAGATAGATAGATAGATAGATAAGATAGATAGATAGATAGATAGAGATAGATAGATAGATAGATAGATAGATGGGTAGACAAATAGATAGAGATAGATAGATAGTATAGATAGATAGATA
The DNA here is from genome assembly GCA_036326025.1 of Chrosomus eos. NCBI lineage: Eukaryota > Metazoa > Chordata > Actinopteri > Cypriniformes > Leuciscidae > Chrosomus > Chrosomus eos. Next base: position 34,631,453 of record CM070826.1, on the reverse strand, counting down.
GATAGATAGATAGAAGATGAGGTAGATAGATAGATAGATAGATAGATAGATAGATAGATAGATAGATAGATAGATAGATAGATGGTAGATAGATAGATAGATAGATAGATAGATGATAGATAGATAGATAGATAGATAGATAGATAGATAGATAGATAGATAGATGATAGATGATAGATGATAGATGATAGATGATGATGATAGATAGATGGATGATGGGTGGATGGATGGATGGATGGATGGATGATGGATGATGATAGGATGGATAGATGATAGATGGTAGATAGATGATAGATAGATGATAGATAGATAGATAGATAGGATGATAGATAGATAGATGATAGATAGATTTGATAGATAGATAGATAGATAGATAGATAGATGATAGATAGATAGATAGATAGATGATAGATATTAGATAGATAGATAGATAGATAGATAGATAGATAGATAGATAGATGATAGATAGATAGATAGATAGATAGATAGATAGATATATAGATATATAGATAGATAGATAGATAGATAGATAGATAGATAGATAGATAGATAGATAGATAGATAGATAGATAGATAGATAGATGATAGATAGATGAAGATAAAAGGCAGATAGATAGATGATAGATATATATATAGATAGATAGATAGATAGATAGATAGATAGAATGATAGAAGAGATAGATAAAGGAGATAGATAGATAGATATGATAGATGATGATAAAGCTAAATCAAAACTGCTCATGAATGTGACAGTAACTTTCTACAAAGCGCTCTTTATTCTGTTTGTTTTCTAACTCTCTTCATCAACTCTTTCTCTCTCTCTCTCATGCCTGTTTACAACCTCCTCAGCTCAAATTGACTTGCTAATGTTAACTTTTCTGCGGTTGCCATGGGTTACGGCGTGCTGAGGTTTGACAGTGAGTGTGCGGGCAGTGCTGATTAGTAGCAGGCAGTTCTGTCCATCTCTCGCGCATGGATGAACCATCTGGCCATTTACTCGCTAATAAGCCCCTAATGGGCCAGATATTCTCAGGCCTGTCACACGGACGAGGTGCAGGATGCCTTCAGCCCTCAACTCTCGCTGACATGATGCTTGTTTCACATCAAAACTCGTCATTTACAGCCAGAGAGCTCAGAGGACGTAAAAACTTGACCTAATCTACACTGTTAACACACACACATAGACACACACACTCACACACTTTGGGCTTTGTTATGTGTCAGACAGACTGAGCACATGGTAATGCATTCATCCCTTCGCTGTCTCTTCTCTGATCCTCCCTCTCTCTCTCTCTCTCTCTTTCAATCTAATTTTTTCCCTCGTTCTCTTTCTCTCTGCCACACTGAAGCGAGAATATGAGTGCTGTCAATATGTTTGATTATGCACACATTGATTCCACTTTTTCAAAGAGAGGATTATGCATGAAAAAAGGGCAAAAGGCAAAAGAAAGGAAATGGAGACAGAAAAAGGGAAAGAGTGAGAGAGTGAGGAATATTATGCATAAGTCTGAAAAGCATTCACGTCTGCCGCTGTCATTTGTCCTAGAAGCATTGACTTTTTGCCGTGGATGTTTTCAGATGAACTGATCCAGCTGAGATTGTAATTGGTGACATGCAACTTTAAGTTTAACCTTTTCTGAGACACTGGTGGCAACCAATTAACTGGCCATTGAATAAAAAACATCCCTAATTATCAGTCTCATTACAGCTGTATGGCCTGTGTGTGTGTGTGTGTGTGTGTGTGTGTGTGTGTGTGTGTGTGTGTGTGTGTGTGTGTGTGTGTGTGTGTGTGTGTGTGTGTGTGTGTGTGTGTGTGTGTGTGTGTGTGTGTGTGTGTGTGTGTGTGTGTGGCAGAAACAGAACCGTGCTCATGGCCTTCAGCAACTACTGAACTGATTAAAGTGACCAGAACCCTGTTTAATGCTGAACAGAGTAGATGAGAGAAACCTTCATGTCTCATATTATTTGATCACTGTACATGTTTCCAGTTTAATAATAACAGGAGGTCATAGAGGAAAACTTTAAGATTGGTCCAGTGTCTGTGAATTCATGATGATTTGGCTTGTCCTCACGGATCTCCGCCGGTGAAAACGAGTGAATGAAGGCCAGTGACCACAGTGAAGTCTGCAACACCCTGTCAATCACACTGCACTCTGAGAGAAGAAGAGACGAGACGACAAAATATAACAGATAAGGTGAGGTGAGAACAGAGCAGACAGGAGAGGAGAAGTGGTGAGATAAGACGAGACAAGAAGAGCATATGTGAAAAGATGAGACAAGAGACAACATCAGAGGAGAGGAGCAAAGGTGAGAAGATAAGAGACGAAATGAGAACAGAGTAGTCAGTAAAGAATGAGAAGAGACGAGACATGATGAGATTAGATGAGTAGACAGGAGAGGAGCAAAGATGAGACAAAAAGAGCAAATATGAGACGAGACGAGACGAGACGAGGCGAGATGAGAACATAGTCAGTAGAGGATGAGAAGAGAAGAGACATAATGAGAACAGAGTAAACAGTTGGGGAAGAAGTGATGAGATGAGACAAAAGAGCAAATATGAGATAGACGAGACGAGATCATAGTCATAGTAATGAGAAGAGACGAGAAGGACATGATGAGAACAGAGTAAACAGACGAGGAGAGTGATGAGATGAGACAAAAAGAGCAAATATGAGACGAGACGAGATGAGATCATAGTCAGTAATGATGAGAAGAGACGAGAAGGAATGATGAAAAGAGCAGACAGGAGAGGAGAAGTGATGAGATAAGACAAGCAGAAAGTAAATTGAGAAGAGATGAGACAAGAGAAAACACAGAGGAAGGAGCAAGATGAGAAGATAAGAGACGAAATGAGAACAGAGTAGTCAGTAAAGAATGAGAAGAGACGAGACATGATGAGATTAGATGAGTAGACAGGAGAGGAGCAAAGATGAGACAAAAAGAGCAAATATGAGATGAGACGAGACGAGATGAGAACATAGTCAGTAGAGGATGAGAAAGAAACATGATGAAAACAGAGTAAACAGTCGAGAGGAACGACAAATGTGAGATGAGAATAGCGACAAAGACAAAGAGCAAAAATTATGAAGAGAATGAGAGAGATGAGACAAGTCAGTAAGATAGTCAGAAAAAGAGACAAGAAGAGACATGATGAGAAAAAGATTAGCAAATATGAGAGAGAGAGATGGATGAGATAAGGACAAGACAAAGAGAGAGAATATGAGAAAGAGACGAGAAAGAAGAGGACAAACAACAAGAAGGAGAGGAGCAATGATGAGAAAAAGAAGGAGCAAATATGAGACGAGAGCGAGATGAGAAACAAGTAGATAGAGAAGAGAGAAGAGAAGAAAAAAGAGAGAAGAGACAAGAAAGAGACAACAGAGACAAAAGAGGAGAGAAGCGAAGATGAGACAAAAGAGCAGATATGAGAAAGAAGAGGCGAGACAGACATGACGAGATGAGTAGACAGGGAGAAAAGACAAGACAAGACAAGAAGAGAAACATAGAGCAAGGAGGCTAGATGAGACAAAAAGAGCAATATGAAGTGATAGATTACAAGATGAGACTAGTCTAGATGATGAGAAGAGAGAGACATGATGAACAGAACAGCGAGGAAAGTGATGAGATATGAGAGCAATAGGAGAGATGAACAAGATACAACATAAGAGGAGAAGGAAGATGAGACAAAAGAGCAATAGAAATAAGAGACGAGCATGATGATGAGACAGAGTAAGCGGAGAGGAGAGACAAGAAAGAAGGACAGGAGACAAGAAGAGAACATAAGAGCAGAGGAGGCTAGATGAGGCAAAAATAGCAAATATGAGAAGAGGTGAGACTTGAAGAGATAACAGGAGAGGAAAGGAGGTTATAAAAGACGAAAATATAAGATAATATATGAGGAGAGGACATGAAAAGAGACTAGATGAGACAAGATGAGTAGAGACGACAGAAGAGACTAGACAAAACGAGAAGAAATGAGATACAAATGAGACAAGATGAAAAATGAGGAGAGAAGACAAGATAAGAAGAGACTATACTAGACAAAACTATTAAAAATATAAGTAGAGAGTAGACAAGATGCTCAAATACGAGAAAATATAAGAGATGAGACAAGATGTGAAGGGAAAAGAAAATTCATGAAAATATAAGAAGAAAGACTAGACAAAACAATATGAGAAGACATGAAAAAATAATGAAGAGGAGATGAGACAAAAAGAGCAAATATGAGAAGAGATGAGAAGAGACAACAGGAGAGGAAAGGATGTTATAAAAGAAGAAAATATAAGATAATATATGAGGAGAGGACATGAAAAGAGACTAGATGAGACACGATGAGTAGAGACGACAGAAGACACGACAAAATGAGAAGAAATGAGATGCAAATGAGACAAGATGAGAAATTAGCAGAGACTATACTAGATCAAAATATAAAAAATATAAGCAGAGACAAGATGCTCAAATACGAGAAGAGAATAGACAAAATAATATAGGAGACAAAATGAGAAGAGAAGAGACAAGACAAGAAGAGAACATATAAGAGATTAGACAAGATGTGAAGAGACAAGAACATTTTAGAAAATATAAGAGGAAAGACTAGACAAAAAAATATGAGAAGACATGAGAAAATAATGAAGAGGAGATGAGACAAAAAGAGCAAATATGTAAAAGGCAAGAAGAGAAAATACTGTACAAGAAGACAAGAGACGAGACAAGACTAGATGTGATTAAACGAGACAAAAAAAAAAAAAACGAGAAGAAACAGACAATGACTTATCATTCCAGAAATAAGATGGCGGCTCTGAACTCGCTGAAGGATTTAGCGTGTTCTTAAAGCACTCAAGAGGAAATCAGCTTTTCACAGTCATCCGCCATGCTCGACGCACCATTATAATCTCCTCAACAAATACAGAAAAAACGTCTCTCAACCGCATACAAAAATCAGAGATGTCGCAAGGCATCAAAGTTTGCTAAGAGAAAAGTTTGTCTGGTGTTAATTGTGGCGAAGCAGGTCAGATCCGCAGGATAACCAGAGGCGAAAACTCGCAAAATAAGAGACGAAAACTGCGAAAAAAAAGGAGATTTATTCAAATAATAGAGTCTCCAGTGCTTTTAATTAGGCTCAAACACACACACACACACAACTCCAGTAGCCTCTCTACTGTCTGTTAGCGTAACAGCACTGGAAGCTAATTTATGTAAACTTGTTCCATTATGTAGGCTGCTGAGAGTGTCATTACTCCTTTGGCTGGCTTTGGGGCTTTTCCCTACACAAACACCATTGGGCTGCTCATTTGCTCGGTGTGCTGGATGTGTATTCTAATGAAGCTCCTAACAACAACACGGCCTGCCAGGGCAAATTATTACCCCAAAGTCAAAACAAAACAAAGTGACTCTCTAATAGCCGCTGAAAGAGCTCTGAAATCAGCCATGTATATCTGCCTGTGCTAAACTATGTAGCAGAGCAGATGACACGCTTTTGTATTAGTCTATTACAGATGAGCACTATCTTAAACTGTTACGTCTTTATGAATCAGTTTGTTTCTTTACATTCTGGAACTTTTAATGTCCCAGGGGTTGAGGAAAAAAAAATCTGATTTTTAACTTTTCATGTTTCTAAATCGGGTCAAAACTGGCTAGAAAACTATTATTACTATCATTTTTTTTTTTTTTTTTAAGGTGTTTCTCATTGATTAACTAGGCCTGCTCGATTATATGTTTAATCATCTGATTGTGGTGTTTCAATCCCTTTTACAAAAATTTAAAATAACCACAAAAATTGCGGAGTTTAAATTTCAAACACATATTGCCTCCCAAATAATGGCTATTATTTTATATTATTATAATTAATTTTATGAATATTACACATTTGTTTCACAGCATTAAAAGTAAAACATATGAGCCTATTTCGATCTTTTTTAATAATTATATTATATAATTCCAAGTAAATATATATATATATATAATTAGGTTTACACTGTAACATAATTAAACTGTTAATGGCAATTATTTGTATGGCAATTAATCATCAGCATAAAATCAGAATGATTGTGACAGGCCTATAGGAAATAATTTGTTCCAGCCATAGATTTTTTATTTAGTTTAAAAATATAAATTAATTTAAATAAAACTGTAATGAAGAGTAGAGAAAGTGTGAAATCAACAAATCATATCAAGTTATGTTGTATGGAAATGATCATTACACAAATTTGTAGGATCAATTTCACCACAACCAAAAAATGGTTATATAAGTTTAAAAAATAAAAGTCTAATAAAAGTTTTATCAAGATCAAGTGTACTTGTTTAACAAAGACAATGAAGAGACATGCAGTGAAAAAAAGTAAATAACAGAGGGTTAAAAGATATTTTATTGGGTGTTACTTCCAATAAAACTGCAATTTTTTGTCCAAAAATGTAAAAATATTACTCGAACTCAAGCACTGCCACTAGTCTTAACAGTTTATTATAAAAATATTTCAAATGTTATTTCCTCTGCGGAACGACTGGTATCTATCACATGACATTTGTGTATGATTGTTCAGGGTGAAAGAAGTGCGCAAATTATCTTGCGTTGCTTGTATTTCCACTGTAAATATACAAATGAAAGTGTGTTAAAAAAGTGTGTTTAAAGATTGTTTCATTTCCAAAAGGCCACAGGACCAAAAGTAGACATTTAATGTGAAGAAAAACAAAACTTTCATGATCTCATTCTTTCCTGGCCCACTCTCTCTCTCTCTCTCTCTCTCTCTCTCTCTCTCTCTCTCTCTCTCTCTCTCTCTCTCTCTCTCTCTCTCTCTCTCTCTCTCTCTCTCTCTCTCTCTTTTTCTGCCACGGCTCAGTCCGTTTTGGACGAGTGTGTGTTGAAATGGAAGGGTGCTGTGGATCTGGGTTTGACTGGCGTCTGGGACCAAGAGACTTTCTGTGCTGTTTCAGTCAGAGAAACTGAGACAGATGGAGAGAAAAGAAGAGAAGATGCGAGAAGGACACACAAAAAGAGGAAGAAGCGAGGGATAAGGGAACGAGAGAGAACGTGAAGTATTCAGACGTAATGGCTCTCCGTCTGTCAGGCGGAGCAATCATGGACCTTCACAGACCAGCAGCATCATCACTATCTGGTTATGATATGATGGCAGAGTTCAGAGGAGGACGAGGAAGAGGAGGATGAGGAAGGGCTGTGGACTCGTCTGCTTTAATAGAGCGGATGTCACTATAGCGGGCGGGCTGAGCTGTCACTCATCGGGCCGAGTGTCAAGACGAGCGCCGGGCTCCAGGCCGCCGGATTACAGGGTAGTTACCATAGCTGTCAAATTACTGACAACCTGACACCCCCGCACACTGCACCCCTTTAAGTGTTGCTTTGTTTCTCTTCGGCAGATCGCAGAATTACCCGGCAGTAAGAGGAGAGTGAGGGATGGATACAAAAGGAAAAAAGACAACAAATGTGGAGGTTTTAGAGTAACATGCTGTGTTAGCTTTGTGATGAAGTAACTCATGGTTTTGTTCAGTCGGAGAGCAGAACGAGACAGATAGACCCGGGGGGGGGGGGGGGGGGGGGGTTGTATTGCTCAGAGCTTGCTCTTTCAAACGGATTTCGTCCTCGATTTAATAAATAAATAAATAAACACACACAAAAGGCGGCTAATTTGGTCTTGAGTTTTAAAGTTTGAGACATTACTGAGATTTTTTCAGAAGAAACATTCAAAAAGTAGGAGACTTGAAATTAAAATGCTGTCACTTTTTAGGAAATCTGAGAGATTTATGTCCCTCCATTCATCATATAAGCTCAAAGGAAATATGAATAATTCATTATAACTCGTTATATTTGAATCAGTTAATAGAATTAACTGATGTAGCAAAATTAATACCACAATCTTGTAAGCGAACACTTAGTTATAATTATTTATTAATTCTTAGAAATAGTTAGGTTAATTTCCAGGTTATGGGAGGTAACTGTTACCGCACAGCACTACTTAAAGCATGTAGCCAACATCTGCATGATTAGGGACTTCAGTTATGAGTAAAAACAACAAACAACCTTAAACGTGTTCAAGCCCCGCTCAGAGCCGTTTACTGAGGCCCTGTTTACAGCTGATATTAAGATGTTTTTGGTCGATCGAATCACAAGTGGACGGCAATAAATACAGGAGTAAACAGGTCTAAACGTTTGAGCTTGTCCACTTTCTATCACTTCCAGAGGTAGTCAAAAACATTCGACCGGATTGCTTTCGTAGTGTAAACACTCATGTGATCGAATGTGTTCAAACAGACACACAACACCGTCTTCTCTCCGTCTACTGATCTAATGAGTGACATTATGAGAAGAGCTCTAGCCAGATGGGGTTTAAACTGTCGACTGAAGACCCGAGTTTAATTTGAAGACGAAAAACATATCAAACACAATCGACAATGTTTCTTTCTCTAACCATTCCTGATTTTTAACACGTACTCACAGCGTTCATCTTATGTATAGATTGTGTGAGCTTTTTTTGTCGATTGGATTGAAAGAAATCAGGAAATCAACCCTACCTCCTGAAAAAATCAGGACAGAAGTGTTTTAAAGTGGACAGAAGAGACGGATTAAAACACTAGGTGTAAACGGGAATGTGTCTCCCTCGTCTACTTGTGATCCGATCGACCAAAACACATCTCAATACCAGGAGTAAACAGGACCATACTGTATGGGCTTTTTCAGATATTTCGATGCAGTGGACGAAACTCACACAACCTTCATATGCTTGAACAGAAAAAAAGTGAGGAGAACAGCTGCTGTAGTTTCTGCAATGATAGCCACAAGACTGTGGGTTAGCACTAGAAGTCAAGACAACATTGTGCTTGTCAAGTTTACTGACGACCAGTGGCTTGAACATTTTCATATATCGTAGGCAGAGAGTAGTTTTTAGGGGCTGTTTGAACACATTCGACCACATGAGCAACTACACAAATGTGTTTCCGGCTATCTCTGGAAGTGGTCGAAAGTGGACGAGCTCAAAATGTTTTAGACTCCGTTTACACGCTTCTCCACTTCTCCACACATCTTAATACCAGGTGTAAACAGGGGCTACATATATACACGTATATACGTATATACACATACTGTTTACCATACTGTATGTGACATGTGTTGATCACTGTTTAGATGTGAATAAAAGCTCTGTTCATCATATAAAGTGATCGTGACTCTTCACAAGACTTGAATTAAACAATTCGATTCGTACAGATTTAATACAGTTTATAAGGTACACCAAAGCCTTGTGTGTTTGGAATGAGGGAAAGGTGAGTAATGATGACAAAATCTCCATTAACCATCAAGAAACAATTGAGATAATTAAGAGTTCTTTATGGCCGGTCGAGCTGTGATTATGATTATTAAGCATTTTGCGAGGTCACGTTGGGGTTTGATGAAGTCTCCAGATAATGTGCTTATGTAGACCAGAATCTGCGCTTCACATGTAGGCTACTAGAGACTCTTAACATCCCGAAACCCCCACTGCAAACGAGTCCCACTTCCTCTTTTGTAAGAAATTATGGGGAAAATGGGTCTGATGCTAAAAGGGCTGTAAGAGTGTGTCAGTGCTAAAATCACGACGAAGTTATCCCATAATGCTCAGCAGAATGAGTAGTGGTAGCTGGAAATATTTTAATGATTGAATAGACAGAGTGGGCCGGACACGGGTCAGCGGACGTGTTTAAATTTTTTATTCGTCTCATTCGAGCGACCCTGTATAAGAGACTCTGTCATTCTACACCTCAAATGAGCACTGGGGTGGACGCGAGTGAGAGAGAGAGGGAAAAAAGGGAGAGAGAGAGAGTGTGTGTGGACATTGAAATTTACATCTCATAGTCTAGTGTACTGGAACCACCCAATTAGAGACTGAAGGTAAGGGACAGATCTGTGCTTCAGAGAGACAACACTTCTTGGATAAAGCCATACAGCCAATATCAGTCTTTGCTGGGGTTTAATCTCCAACAAAATTATATCCATATATGAACTGTATAAGTGAAATATACACAAATATGATTGAAAAAACATTAAATATGAGCTTTGTTCCTAAATTTTATAGTATGCTGACTACTTAGGGCTGTTTCAAAAGTTTGTCAGCAACATTACACCGTCTCCTAGGATTATAAGGCAGCATTGCATGTATTCTTTGTGAATAAAACAATCCCAGAATGCACTCCTGGGTAGATGAGTCAGAAGAAATGTTGATTATGCTGTAAATCATATTTTATATTCAACAACTATCTATACAAATTTAATCTTAATAAAATACAATTTAATCCAATATTCCCCTTGTGAAAAGGATGTGCTTAATTGTATATTGAATGTACTTCAAATCCTAACTGTATATTTTTAAAACTGTACATGCAGATAATACAATATCAATGAAACAAAAGGCCACTTGAAGAGAGCACACTTTTATTGCCGTGTTTCTTAACACACTTAAGTGCACATTGTAATGATGTCAAATTAAGTTTTACTTTACAGTACATTTTAAATCATATTTTGTCAAGTTTACAGAAGTACACTTATTTTGATGTGTTGACTAACATACTACAAAGGTACAGTAAATTACCTGATAATGATTTTAACTGTAGTGAGTTATTCGATATTACATTTAAAGTAATACATTTGAAATGCATTAAATTGCAACTTTATTATTGCAAATACATCACATACAAGTTTCAATAGAAATGAAATGACATTAAAGTATTATTTACTTTACCTTAAATGTTTGTCAGTACATTCAACAGTACTTTAACCACATTATAATACATTTTCATTTAATTGCAATTAACGTAATTAAGTGTCTGAAAACATAGCATTAAGTATTATTTTCATAAGTACACTTGTACCCCTTCAATATATATAAATATAGGAATTATCCTTTAAGTGTTAAAAAATGCTAATATCATACACTAGAGTAGTAAATTAAGCGTGATCTACTGTGACGTCACAATCATGGTGCATTGTGGTCTATGGATCTGCCTGAAGTGTGCATGTTGAGTAGACTTGTTCCTTGGTCAAAATCGAGGGTCTGTCCAAATAAATTCGCTTGCCCACTTGACAAAGTTGAACACACTTCAAAATGGCGTAGTGGATTCTTCTGAGGAAGAGCTTGAGTGTAATGTGAAAAAGTGGAGTTAAACACAGCCCATAGAGGCTAATACTAGCACTGACTAGTGATGTCCGGCTCATGAACGTGTAAAAGTGGAGTTAAACAGCCCATAGAGGCTAATACCAGCACTGACTAGTGATGTCCGGCTCATGAACGTGTAAAAGTGGAGTTAAACACAGCCCATAGAGGCTAATACCAGCACTGACTAGTGATGTCCGGCTCATGAACGTGTAAAAGTGGAGTTAAACAGCCCATAGAGGCTAATACCAGCACTGACTAGCGATGTCCGGCTCATGAACGTGTAAAAGTGGAGTTAAACAAGCCCATAGAGGCTAATACCAGCACTGACTAGTGATGTCCGGCTCATGAACGTGTAAAAGTGGAGTTAAACACAGCCCATAGAGGCTAATACCAGCACTGACTAGTGATGTCCGGCTCATGAACGTGTAAAAGTGGAGTTAAACAGCCCATAGAGGCTAATACCAGCACTGACTAGCGATGTCCGGCTCATGAACGTGTAAAAGTGGAGTTAAACACAGCCCATAGAGGCTAATACCAGCACTGACTAGTGTTGTCCGGCTCATGAACGTGTAAAAGTGGAGTTAAACAGCCCATAGAGGCTAATACCAGCACTGACTAGCGATGTCCGGCTCATGAACGTGTAAAAGTGGAGTTAAACAGCCCATAGAGGCTAATACCAGCACTGACTAGTGTTGTCCGGCTCATGAACGTGTAAAAGTGGAGTTAAACACAGCCCATAGAGGCTAAATACCAGCACTGACTAGTGATGTCCGGCTCATGAACGTGTAAAAGTGGAGTTAAACAGCCCATAGAGGCTAATACCAGCACTGACTAGTGATGTCCGGCTCATGAACGTGTAAAAGTGGAGTTAAACAGCCCATAGAGGCTAAATACCAGCACTGACTAGTGATGTCCGGCTCATGAACGTGTAAAAGTGGAGTTAAACAGCCCATAGAGGCTAATACCAGCACTGACTAGTGATGTCCGGCTCATGAACGTGTAAAAGTGGAGTTAAATGATTAGTTCACTGTCTTTGAGATGAGATGTCCACGTCAGTCGAAAAGAAATTAAGGTTTTTGATGAAAACATTCCAGGATTTTTCTCCATATAATGGACTTCAATGGGACCCAAACGGTTCAAGGTCCAAATGACAGTTTCAGTGCAGCTTCAAAGGGCTTTAAACGACACCAGACGATAAATAAGGGTCTTATCTAGCGAAACCATCGCTCATTACAAAATAAATAAAAAAGTTTAAGTTTTATAAGCACAAATGCTCGCCTTGCTCTGTTCTGTGATGTGCGTTCATGTGACGTCATGTACAGTAATACTCAATTACGTTGAAAAGGTCTCACAGAACAGAGCAAGGTGAGCATTTGTGCTTATAAAACTTAACCTTTTTTATTTATTTTTGAAATGACCGATCGTTTCGCTAGATAAGACCCTTATTCATCGTCATAAATTACCTTTTTTTTTTTAACCGGTTCATTGAAACAAACTGTACGAAAGAAAGAAAAGAACTGTCCGGTTAGCAGAAAAAAACTTTTCTTATTTATTGATTATATACAGTGAGTGCAATGATGAACTAAACTGTTTGTTTGATTGAAAGAAAATTAAGTCTCAGTAAATTAAGTTGGACCAACATAAAAACTTTTAGTTTGACTAGGTAATGAATAAATTTTTGAGTGCAGGTATCATTAACAACGATTGGGTCAAGAATCAGCAGGGCTACAACACGTTCGCTGATAATAAGGGCCAAACCTGCAGACAACACACACCGCTAAACAATTAGAGTTAGTTGGGTTAACACACTCTCACATCTCCGCCCGTGTCCAGCGCGAGTCCTTAATGAAAGCTATGAGACCCGTCCTCAATGATAAGAAGCCTCTCAGTCTGGCCCGCTGCATTATGCCCCGCTCTCACCCTGCACTTTGCATAGCCTAAAGCGTCTATTAAAATCCCCTTGTAAAATTCATAAAACAAAAAATGTGGTAGGTCAAGTCTAGAGGGAACCAAAGTAAGCTCCTTATTAGCAGCCAACGGAAAACACCCAGCCAATTATACATCCCGCGCGAGGAGGGCTCCAACCCAGCGCTGAGGAATAAGGATTTCCTCTCTCTCTCTCTCTCTCTCTCTCTCTCTCTCTCTCTCTCTCTCTCTCTCTCTCTCTCTCTCTCTCTCTCTCCTCTCTCTCTCTCTCTCTCTGATTTGATTGTAGGTAAGTGGATAGGCTGGGTTTTAGCTGCGAATCGGGAGCTGGTAATTATAGTGTGAGTGTTTAGTGGACAAAAATTCAGTCTCTGCTTTTGGAGCCATTCAAGTACAAACTCATGTAAATCTTCAGTCTGCTACACATCTTAAATTGGTGGGTTTAAGGGATTCCCAGAAGGAGCAAAGGATCGGTGAGGAAAGAAGAGGAACTCTGAGCTCCAGAGATATGTAAAGAATCTTAGGCAGGAATTTAAAAGGCTACAAATTAGACCCGACATTAGTCTCCTTCTTCCACAGAGCCGCTGGAATGAGAACAGAGCAGAATAAATAAGAGCGAGACGGCTTCTTCCAGCTCTTAGAAGATGACATTAATCCTTTTATGTACAATGACAGCTAACAGGGCTTGGCTTCCTCTCCTGATGCCGGTGTAAAGCCAGGAGATTTTCTGACATGCCAAGGAGGGAGAGAGTCTATTACCGCTCGAGGAGACGCTTCAGCAGATACATGTAGACACCAGTCGTAATGTTGGTAGTCGCTGGGTCACATTACTGTAGGGGTCAAACACAAGGTCAGGGTGTTGAGGATTCAGATTTGCATGCGTGATGAAGAGATCATCGAACACAGTGATTATGAGCTTTTTACCACACACTGGAAAAAATGCTGGGTTGTTTCAACCCAACTTTGCTTTAAATATGGACAATCCCAGGCCACATTTTGTAATTACATTTTAACCCAGCGTTTGGGTTTGTCCATATGTGAGTCAAAGTTGGGTTGAAACAACCCAGCATTTTTTAGACTGCAGTAAGGGGTTGGAGTGTCGGCACAAAGCTAAGATGTAACGCATTGTAAATAAATGTATTAGTATGTTATAAGGTCCTACTTTATATTAAGTGGCTTTAAGTATTATGTAATTGCATTGACAAATTTGTACAGTGTACTTATTGTGTTCATGTTGTATTGTGAAACACTTTTGCTGCTATTGATGTGTGATACAGGTAAGGTTAGGGACAGGTGTGTGTGATACGGGTAAGGTTAGGGTCAGGTGTGTGTGATACGGGTAAGGTTAGGGACAGGTGTGTGTGATACAGGTAAGGTTAGGGACAGGTGTGTGTGATACGGGTAAGGTTAGGGTCAGGTGTGTGTGATACGGGTAAGGTTAGGGTCGGGTGTGTGTGATACGGGTAAGGTTAGGGTCAGGTGTGTTTGATACGGGTAAGGTTAGGGTCAGGTGTGTGTGATACGGGTAAGGTTAGGGTCAGGTGTGTGTGATGCGGGTAAGGTTAGGGTCAGGTGTGTGTGATACGGGTAAGGTTAGGGACAGGTGTGTGTGATACGTGTAAGGTTAGGGTCAGGTGTGTGTGATACGGGTAAGGTTAGGGTCAGGTGTGTGTGATACGGGTAAGGTTAGGGACAGGTGTGTGTGATACGGGTAAGGTTAGGGACAGGTGTGTGTGATACGGGTAAGGTTAGGGTCAGGTGTGTGTGATACGGGTAAGGTTAGGGTCAGGTGTGTGTGATACGGGTAAGGTTAGGGTCAGGTGTGTTTGATACGGGTAAGGTAAGGGTCAGGTGTGTGTGATACGTGTAAGGTTAGGGTCAGGTGTGTGTGATACGGGTAAGGTTAGGGTCAGGTGTGTTTGATACGGGTAAGGTAAGGGTCAGGTGTGTGTGATACGGGTAAGGTTAGGGTCAGGTGTGTGTGATACGGGTAAGGTTAGGGTCAGGTGTGTGTGATACGGGTAAGGTTAGGGACAGGTGTGTGTGATACGTGTAAGGTTAGGGTCAGGTGTGTGTGATACGGGTAAGGTTAGGGTCGGGTGTGTGTGATACGGGTAAGGTTAGGGTCAGGTGTGTTTGATACGGGTAAGGTTAGGGTCAGGTGTGTGTGATACGGGTAAGGTTAGGGTCAGGTGTGTGTGATACGGGTAAGGTTAGGGACAGGTGTGTGTGATACGGGTAAGGTTAGGGACAGGTGTGTGTGATACGGGTAAGGTTAGGGTCAGGTGTGTGTGATACTGGTAAGGTTAGGGTCAGGTGTGTGTGATACGGGTAAGGTTAGGGTCAGGTGTGTTTGATACGGGTAAGGTTAGGGTCAGGTGTGTGTGATACGGGTAAGGTTAGGGACAGGTGTGTTTGATACGGGTAAGGTTAGGGTCAGTGTGTGTGTGATACGGGTAAGGTTAGGGACAGGTGTGTGTGATACGGGTAAGGTTAGGGTCAGGTGTGTGTGATACGGGTAAGGTTAGGGTCAGGTGTGTGAGATACGGGTAAGGTTAGGGACAGGTGTGTGTGATACGGGTAAGGTTAGGGTCAGGTGTGTGTGATACGGGTAAGGTTAGGGTCAGGTGTGTGTGATACGGGTAAGGTTAGGGTCAGGTGTGTGTGATACGGGTAAGGTTAGGGCAGGTGTGTGTGATACGGGTAAGGTTAGGGACAGGTGTGTGTGATACGGGTAAGGTTAGGGTCAGGTGTGTGTGATACGGGTAAGGTTAGGGTCAGGTGTGTGTGATACGGGTAAGGTTAGGGTCAGGTGTGTTTGATACGGGTAAGGTTAGGGTCAGGTGTGTGTGATACGGGTAAGGTTAGGGTCAGGTGTGTGTGATACGGGTAAGGTTAGGGTCAGGGGTGTGTGATACGTGTAAGGTTAGGGACAGGTGTGTGTGATACGTGTAAGGTTAGGGTCAGGTGTGTGTGATACGGGTAAGGTTAGGGACAGGTGTGTGTGATACGGGTAAGGTTAGGGTCAGGTGTGTGTGATACGGGTAAGGTTAGGGTCAGGTGTGTGTGATACGGGTAAGGTTAGGGACAGGTGTGTGTGATACGTGTAAGGTTAGGGTCCAGTGTTGTTTTTGGCAGCCCTTTTAGTTTTAGTCTTAGTCTTTTGGACGAAAATGCTTTTTAGTTTTAGTCACATTTTAGTCACTTATAAACTTAATAGTTTTAGTCAAGTTTTAGTCGACGAAAACAAAAAAAGTTTTAGTCAAGTTTTAGTCGACGAAAATGCAAAAAGGTTTTAGTCAATTTTTGTAAAAAAAAAAAAAAATATATATATATATATATATATAGTCTTTAAAGAATAGAATACAATTTGTATCAAGTTCAAAAATAGAAAAGAAATAAAAGTGCCACTTTGCAATCTTTTAAAAAAAGAAAAGAATAGAAATCCATTTGGCAAGACAGGTCTATTTATCCCTACATTAGTGGCTGCAGAGCCTGCACTCTTAAAAGAAATGGTTCTATTTAGAACCAAAAATGGTTCTATCACCCGCTTCATATATGGAACTCCAAAATGGTTCTATATAGAACCATTTTAATGGGTTCCATAAATAGAACCCCAAATGGTTCTTTGAATCCAAGTTAGATGGTTCTTTATAGAACCATTTAAGGGTTCTATATTATTAAACCATAATATGATATTTAATAAAATTATTATTAAATTATTATTATGAATACAAAAATATAACCAATCCAGACAATTCCAAAAGTTTAAATTTATTTAATTGATTATACAAAAATATTAGTGTCACATTTAAAATTACACATCTGTATACTCTGTATTATACAGCAAAACATTTTTTACATTTAAGATGTTAAATTACATTCAACCATTTAGTTTGAATTTAAGCAATTTTCACTTTGCAATAAACATACATAAGCTTGTTTATGTACTGTATGTACATGTACAGTACTTAACTTTTACATGCATCTCTGAAATGAGGAAAAACAAATCTTTGATTTCATATTTTTGATATTCAACAATGCAGATAAAAAACAATACATGAACAATTAAAACATCTAAATAAACAGCACTACAACTTACACAAGTTGACAGTACATTTTTTAGTACAGGTATTGGTGTTCTTGTGTCATGCTCTTGTTTAAGTTTATGCATATATTTTTGAATAAAAGTCATTGTGTGACTGCAAACAGGCATTCCACAGCCTTTGTCATGTCAATGTCTGCCTCCATGATAATGCTGACACTTTCAGTCTTGAGGGGATCAGGACAGCCGTTAAACACCATGGTTGATGTAGGACCTTTGGGTTCCTGTAAAACAAACATTTCACCTTTTGAGTGCCTTTCACCAATTAACAGAAGTCATCAAATAGACCTAAAATTAATGTTGGTAACCGAACAATGCTGCTACCCATTCACTTAAATTATTATGGACACAAAACCAATGCAGCAAGTCAATGGGCACCACCATTGTTCGGTTACCATCCTTCTTCAAAATATCTTTTGTGTTCTGAAGAAAGTCAAAGATTTGAAATGACAAGAGGTGAATAAATTATGACAATTTTCATTTTTGGATAAACTATTCCTTTAATACTTTCATTATTGTAATACATGTTTTCACTCATACAATTTATAGAAGCTACAACCTTTACATTGACAATGCAACTTTACACTGGGCATGGAACAGATAGGTTGGATGGGGAAAAATATATGGTGTTACCTTCTGTGGTTTCCTCTTCCTTCCTTTTTTTACATTCCCTATGATGTTTTGGGCCATTTCATTAGATGTTTCCATGTTCTTCACCAAGTCTGTTCGAAACCTCATCGTCATTTCATGCAGCATCTTTAAAAAATACAAAACATTTGTTTACTTCAGGTGCTTATATCCAAATTACACACTTTCAGCCAAACAAGTTCCTTAAAGTTAGCATGAACAGGAGGTTGCAATTGACTACCATATAGTGATGTATTTCGAGAATGTTCAATAAGAAAAAAACTGGGCGTGGCCAAAGTAATCAAAATTATTACATGCCTTGAGTCTCACTGCTGGCCAAGGTTTGGCAACAAATGAGCCCTCATTCTCACAGGGTTCTTGTCTGTTAACATGAATACAATGATGAAGTCTTTTTATACAGGATTTTCATTTTACTTGCCACAATATACAGTCTGTTTAAACGTCAAAACAATGATACATACCGAGTACAAGATATTTGAGGCACTTCAGTTTCCAGGCTGTTTGAAGAAAAAAAAAATATAAATTAAGATAAGGATTTTAAGCTTGCTTTAAGTTTGTTTATTTAGCATCAAGTCTGTTTAAACGTCAAAACAATGATACATACCGAGTACAAGATATTTGAGGCACTTCAGTTTCCAGGCTGTTTGAAGAAAAAGAAAAAGATAAATTAAGATAAGGATTTTAAGCTTGCTTTAAGTCTGTTTAAACGTCAAAACAATGATACATACCGAGTACAAGATATTTAAGGCACTTCAGTTTCCAGGCTGTTTGAAGAAAAAGAAAAAGATAAATTAAGATAAGGATTTTAAGCTTGCTTTAAGTCTGTTTAAACGTCAAAACAATGATACATACGGAGTACAAGATATTTGAGGCACTTCAGTTTCCAGGCTGTTTGAAGAAAAAGAAAAATATAAATTAAGATAAGGATTTTAAGCTTGCTTTAAGTTTGTTTATTTAGCATCAAGTCCGTTTAAACGTCAAAACAATGATACATACAAGATATTTGAGGCACTTCAGTTTCCAGGCTGTTTGAAGAAAAAGAAAAATATTAATTAAGATAAGGATTTTAAGCTTGCTTTAAGTTTGTTTATTTAGCAACAATGTTTAATATTTAACAACACAGACTTACTTTTTTAACTTATAAAGCTCTTTTTGTCAACCGTCGTTACCTGGGGGGAAATAAAACAGAGCATAAACAACACTTCACAAACCAACTATGCAATGCATTAAACACACCTACACATTTAGCCATGTGCTATCATCACTTTAATCCAGCGCATGCATCAGTAAACCGCAGTAAACGATGTTACGAACGCTGCACTGACTGCAACCGTGCAGTTTTAATGGAGACCGGCCGGAAGTTCTCAACTGTAGCAGTGTCCACCTGCTGAGTTTAGCTCCCACCCTGATAAAACACACATGAACAAGCTAACGTTAATCAAGATTTTCGGGATTACTGAAAAGTAACAGTCTGATCTGGGTTGGAGCTAAAAACTGCACGAAAGTGGACCTCGCGGGCCAAAGTTAACAGTTAAGAACTTCTACACCTGTTAATATAAGTTAGGCCTGGGGAAAATACTCAACGCAAACTGAGTAGCTAACGTTATGTGTATGAAACTGCGACAAACATTCACATATCACACACCTCCGTCTTCCACCCGGTTCGCTTTTATTTCAATCGGCGCCTATCGTTAACTTAACGTTAAATTACCATTAAAGAAAAACGAGCGTGCGCTTCATTGAGATTAAAATTCACGCTTCTGTCTCAAAGCTCGTCTCCTTATAACACAGCTGTCTTATTGTTATTGACCATTTTCATTAACTATAACAAGGAAATAATGGGAGATTGTAACTTTATTACTTTAAAAACCGGAGCAAATTCAATTTAACAGGGCTTTCTGAACCTACGGCTGACGAAGCCCATCGGTGCTAAGTTACACAGCAGTGTTTTTAACTGAGGTGAAAATATTCCATTTTGCTTCTAGTATCAGTATTTAAGACAAGGACTATATACTCTAACCAATAGAAATATTAACTGCAATACTAAATATTTCAGTAAAATGATTTCAAAAATGTAAAAACTTAACTTACCTGAGGGTATGAACGGGCAGAAATGGCGGACTCCTCAGTTTGAAAAATTAACTGTCACTTGTAGGTTCTTCTTCGCCAATCCACCAATAGGAATTCAAGAATGATGCAACGCATATAGGCCACCAGAGAGCATTTTTACGATTATTATTTTTAATGTTCCCTTCAATAGATTAAAAGTTAACCATCACTATATGGTACACACAAAATAAAGAAAACACTTTGGTTGTTTATTATTAGGCCTATAATGTTTTATTACAAAATGATTGGTAAAAAAGGCAAACTTATAATGTATTAGGAAATATAAGTTTAATGCTAATGTACAGACGTGCATAAAGAAATCTCAAATCATACATTGACTAGACATGAACATTTTGTTAACTCTGGTTTTTGACTACACCAGTCATTCTCATGCGTCTTGACTCAAACAGCTTTGTGAATGTGTTGTGTATAATTATTGTGTAACTGAATCTTTAGTTTACACTTCAGTCATAAAACATGAATTATAGAACCATTTTAATAAAAAAGGTTCTTTGCTCTCCAAGGGTTCTACATAGAACCATTTTGTCGTTAAAGGGTTCTATTTGCCAAGTACGGAACCCCAGGGTTCTATATAGAACCTCGAGGAACCCTTTTTTTTAAGAGTGTGTTTTGCATTGCACAATTTCTCAAAAGTCATGCTCAATGTTCAGCTAAGATCTGTACTTTGTTTTCAGTGAAGCAACAGCTGAAAAGCCCATCTCACAGAGATATGATGTGGCAAAGGGAAGAAGAATGCACACAGCTCTCTTCTTTACTTTAAAACGTGATTTTTTAAATAGATAAAATAGACATAACATACTGTGTTTGATATGGGATTAAAATGATGGGTAGTGTATGGGCAGTGTATAAGATATAAACGAATGTTTAATTCGTTTTAAGCAGAGAGCGCATTTCTGAATATTCCTCTGCTCGCTCCTTCAGCTCAGGGCTCAACACAGAATGTTCGAGAATATGTGGAATAAGGGCTGCCTCCGACTAAAGTTTTTTTTCTAGTCGACTAGTAGTTGTTCATTTAAACCATTAGTGGACAAATCGCCCCTTTATATTTATGTATTACTTAAATAGGCTATACAGGATAATGTTATAGCCGCACTCAAGCGCACGACCGCACGCATGACTGCCACAAAGAACCGGCAAAAGTAGCCTAGGCTAATGATTATGAATGTGTAAAAAAAAATAGCAAGGAGACATTTAATTGTTTATTAATAAACTGGTGTTTTCGGTGTCGCAGCAAAGATGAAGTTGACGATGCGGACGCGCCATGAACGAATAAAGATATAAGGCATAAAACGGAAAATTTCCTCCCGTTTGGAGGAGACCTGTCACGCCAGTGGGGCGCGCCCCACACGTTGAGAACCGCTGGATTATACTGAAACTGAAAGTATGTCCATAAATCATCTCGTCGTTTCCGATCACCAAGCCCGTTTATTGGCTTCGCCGCCGGCGAGTGACTAGCCGCAGCCGCAGGTGTGTTGTTGTTGTGTGGAATCTGGTGCACGCGCGGCATGTGGGCGTACGCAAAACAAGGATATGAAGCGGTAGCATTGCTGATACTTTTTTTTTTTTTTTTTGAGCTCAAAACAAAGATTTCACGCAAAATAGGCAGAAATGACATGCATTGTGATTGTGAACGTCAGACTTATAATCATTTTCGTTCCGTCTCGTCTTGTCAACGAAAACTCGAAAACGTCTCGTCATGTTTTAGTCACCTTAGAGCCATTTTTAGCTAGTCATCGTCACGTTATCGTCATAAAAAAAAAGTGCGTCAACGAAATCATTTCGTTATCGTCATCGTTGACGAAAACAACACTGTTAGGGTCAGGTGTGTGTGATACGGGTAAGGTTAGGGTCAGGTGTGTGTGATACGGGTAAGGTTAGGGACAGGTGTGTGTGATACGGGTAAGGTTAGGGACAGGTGTGTGTGATACGGGTAAGGTTAGGTTCAGGTGTGTGTGTGATACGTGTAAGGTTAGGGTCAGGTGTGTGTGATACGGGTAAGGTTAGGGACAGGTGTGTGTGATACGGGTAAGGTTAGGGACAGGGGACAGGTGTGTGTGATACGGGTAACAGGTGTGTGTGATACGGGTAAGGTTAGGGACAGGTGTGTGTGATACGGGTAAGGTTAGGGACAGGTGTGTGTGATACGTGTAAGCTTAGGGTCAGGTGTGTGTGATACGGGTAAGGTTAGGGTCAGGTGTGTGTGATACAGGTAAGGTTAGGGACAGGTGTGTGTGATACGGGTAAGGTTAGGGTCAGGTGTGTGTGATACGGGTAAGGTTAGGGACAGGTGTGTGTGATACATGTAAGGTTAGGGACAGGTGTGTGTGTGATACATGTAAGGTAAGGGTCAGGTGTGTGTGATACGGGTAAGGTTAGGGACAGGTGTGTGTGATACGGGTAAGTTAGGGTCAGGTGTGGGTGATACGGGTAAGGTTAGGGACAGGTGTGTGTGATACGGGTAAGGTTAGGGACAGGGTGTGTGTGATACGGGTAAGGTTAGGGACAGGTGTGTGTGATACGTGTCAGGTGTATGTGATACGGGTAAGGTTAGGGTCAGGTGTGTGATACGGGTAAGGTTAGGGACAGGTGTGTGTGATAAGGGTAAGGTTAGGGTCAGGTGTGTGTGATACGGATAAGGTTAGGGTCAGGTGTGTGTGATACGGGTTAGGGTCAGGTGTGTGTGATACGGGTAAGGTTAGGGTCAGGTGTGTGTGATACGGGTAAGGTTAGGGTCAGGTGTGTGATACGGGTAAGGTTAGGGTCAGGTGTGTGTGATACGGGTAAGGTTAGGGACAGGTGTGTGTGATACGGGTAAGGTTAGGGTCAGGTGTGTGTGATACGGGTAAGGTTAGGGTCAGGTGTGTGTGATACGGGTAAGGTTAGGGTCAGGTGTGTGTGATACGGGTAAGGTTAGGGTCAGGTGTGTGTGATATGGGTAAGGTTAGGGACAGGTGTGTGTGATACGGGTAAGGTTAGGGTCAGGTGTGTGTGATACGGGTAAGGTTAGGGTCAGGTGTGTGTGATACGGGTAAGGTTAGGGTCAGGTGTGTGTGATACGGGTAAGGTTAGGGACAGGTGTGTGTGATACGTGTAAGGTAAGGGTCAGGTTGTGTGTATACGGGTAAGGTTAGGGACAGGTGTGTGTGATACGGGTAAGGTTAGGGACAGTGTGTGTAATACGGGTAAGGTTAAGGACAGGTTGTGTGTGATACGGGTAAGGTTAGGGTCAGGTGTGTGTGATACGGGTAAGGTTAGGGACAGGTGTGTGTGTGTATACGGGTAAGGTTAGGGTCAGGTGTGTGTGATACGGGTAAGGTTAAGGGTCAGGTGTGTGTGATACGGGTAAGGTTAGGGTCAGGTGTGTGTGATACGGGTAAGGTTAGGGTCAGGTGTGTGTGATACGGGTAATGTTAGGGACAGGTGTGTGTGATACGTGTAAGTTAGGACAGGTGTGTGTGATACGGTAAGTAAGGTTAGGGTCAGGTGTGTGTGATACGGGTAAGGTTAGGGTCAGGTGTGTGTGATACGGTAAGGTTAGGGATCAGGTGTGTGTGATACGAGGTAAGGTTAGGGTCAGGTGTGTGTGATACGGTAAGGTTAGTGGTCGATTTTGGTGTTGTGTGATACGGTAAGGTTAGGGTCAGGTGTGTGTGATACGGGTAAGGTTAGGGACAGGTGTGTGTGATACGGTAAGGTTAGGACAGGTGTGTGTGTGATACGGTAAGGTTAGGGATCAGGTGTGTGTGATACGGGTAAGGTTAGGTCAGTGTAGTGATACGGGTAAGGTTAGGGACAGGTGTGTGTGATACGGGTAAGGTTAGGGACAGGTGTGTGTGATACGGTAAGGTTAGGGTACAGGTGTGTGTGATACGGGTAAGGTTAGGGACAGGTGTGTGTGATACGGTAAGGTTAGGGTCAGGTGTGTGTGATACGGGTAAGGTTAGGGTCAGGTGTGTGTGATACGGTAAGGTTAGGACAGGTGTGTGTGATACGGGTAAGGTTAGGGTCAGGTGTGTGTGATACGGGTAACGGTTAGGGCAGGTGTGTGTGATACAGGTAAGGTTAGGGACAGGTGTGTGTGATACGGGTAAGGTTAGGGTCAGTGTGTGTGTGATACGGTAAGGTTAGGGATCAGTGTGTGTGATACGGGTTAGGGTACAAAGTGTGTGTATACGGGTAGTTTGTCAGGAGTTGTGATAGTAATTAGGGCAGGTTTATTAGATAACAGTAAGGTTAGGGATCATGTGTGTGTGATAACGGGTAAGGTAGCAGGTGTGTGATAACAGTAAGGTTAGGTCAGTGTGTGTGATACGGGTAAGGTTAGGATCAGGTGTGTTGATACGGGTAAGGGATGTGACAGGTGTGTGTGTTATACGGTAAGGTTATGATCAGGTGTGGTGATACGGTAAGGTTAGGTCAGGTGTGTGATAAGTGTAAGGTTAGTGGTACGTGTTGTGTGATACGTAAGGTTAGGGTCAGTGTGTGTGATACGGGTTAAGGTTAGGGACAGGTGGTGTGATTAGGGTAAGGTTAGGATCAGTGTGTGTGATACGGATAAGGTTAGGGCAGGATGTGTGTGATACATGAAATAAGGGATCAGGTGTGTGTGATCGGGTAAAGGTTAGGACAGGTAGTGTGATACTGGTTAAGGTTAGGGTCAGGTGTGTGATACGGGTAAAGGTTAGTGACATGTGTTGAGTGATACGGGTAAGTTTAGGGACAGTAATTGTGTATTGATACGGTAAGGTTAGGGACAGGTGTGGTGTGATAACGTTAGTCAAGTGTGTGATACGGTAAGGTATGGTCAGTTGAGTGATACGGAAAGTTAAGGCAGGTTGTGTGATAAGGGTAAGGTTAGGGTCAGGTGTTGTGATACGGATAAGGTTAGGGTCAGGTGTGTGTGATACGGGTTAGGGTCAGTGTGTGTGTGATACGGTAAGGTTAGGGTACAGTGTGTGTGATACGGGTAAGGTTAGGGTCAGGTGTGTGATACGGGTAAGGTTAGGGACAGGTGTGTGTGATACGGGTAAGGTTAGGGACAGGTGTGTGTGATACGGGTAAGGTTAGGGATCAGGTGTGTGTGATACGGGTAAGTTAGGGTCAGTGTGTGTGATACGGGTAAGGTTAGGGTCAGGTGTGTGTGATACGGGTAAAGGTTAGGGTCAGGTGTGTGTGATAGGGTAAGGTTAGGGACAGGTGTGTGTGATACGGGTAAGGTTAGGGTCAGGTGTGGTGTGATACGGTAAGGTTAGGTCAGGTGTGTGTGATACGGGTAAGGTAGGGTCATGTGTGTAACAAGGTTAGGGAGTGTGTGTGATACGTGTAAGGTAAGGGTCAGGTGTGTGTGATAAAGGGTAAGGTTAGGGACAGGTGTTGTGTGATACGGTAAGGTTAGGGACAGTGTGTGTAATACGGGTAAGGTTAAGGACAGGTGTGTGATAACGTGAAGGTTAGGGTCAGGTGTGTGTATACGGTAAGGTTAGGGACAGGTGTGTGTGATACGGGTAAGGTTAGGTCAGTTGTGTGATACGGGTAAGGTTAGGGTCAGGTGTGTTGATACTGGTAAGGTTAGGGTCAGGTGTGTGATACGGGTAAGGTTAGGGTCAGGTGTGTGTGATACGGGTAATGTAGGACAGGTGTGTGAAGTGTAAGGTTAGTGACAGGTGTGTGTGATACGGTAAGGTAAGGTTAGGGTCAGGTGTGTGTGACACGGTAAGGTTAGGGTCAGGTGTGTGTGATACGGGTAAGGTTAGGGTCAGGTGTGTGTGATACGGTAAGGGTAAGGTTAGGGTCAGGTGTGTGTGATACGGGTAAGGTTAGGGACAGGTGTGTGTTGATACGTGTAAGTTAGGGTCAGGTGTTTGATACAGGTAAGGTTAGGTCAGGTGTGTGTGATACGGGTAAGGTTAGGGCAGGTGTGTGTGAACGGTAAGGTTAGGGACAGGTTGTGTGATACGTGTAAGGTAGGGTCAGGTGTGTGATAACGGGTAAGGTAGGGTCAAGTGTATGATACGGTAAGGTTAGGGACAGGTGTGTGTGATGCGGGTAAGGTTAGGGACAGGTGTGTGTGATACGGGTAAGGTTAGGGTCAGGTGTGTGATACGGGTAAGGTTAGGGACAGGTGTGTGTGATACGGGTAAGGTTAAGGACAGGTGTGTGTGATACGGGTACGGTTAGGGACAGTGTGTGTGATACGGGTAAGGTTAAGGACAGGTGTGTGGTGATACGGTAAGGTTAGGGTCAGGTGTGTGTGATACGGGTACGGTTAGGGTCAGGTGTGTGTGATACAGGTAAGTTTAGGACAGGTGTGTGTGATACG
>CM070826.1:34555190-34600190 GCA_036326025.1 Chrosomus eos | reverse complement strand
TTCACACTGGGCTGATTCTCCAGAGGCTGGGTGAATAATATCACAGTGTCTTTATAGAGAAAGAGAGAAAGCAACGGAGAACAAAGGCTTCACCTGTGTTGTTTCTCAGGTTTACTCTCATTTATTCTCTCTTCTCTGCTTACTTGGTTTTTTTTTTTAATAATGAGACATTGATAAAGGTCAACTGCACTGATAATTAACAGTATATTAGCATCAAATTACTTGCAGACTTTGGTTGAATTTCAATACCATACATATGATCAGGTTATTCATAATGCATAGAAAATTGTGTGCGAAAGTTCCCAGATCACAAAATTTTAAATGCACATTCATATATGATTTTTGGAATAATAATGGCCACATTATTATGCTTTTACATTGTAAAAGTGAAAATGTGCAGAAATTTGCTATCAAATGTTACCAATAATTTCAAAGAAACAGCAAGTGACATAATGAATGAAATGTAACATTTTGAGTTTGAAAGACTGTAATAGTATTTTCTTGTAAAACTATATATATACATATTATACATTTTACAGTGTAACCTTAAGGAACTGATTTTTACCTGACCCGAAAAATTAATATAATAATTAATTAAGCCATTTTATATGTTATGGGCTCGAATATAATTTTTATGGTGTGCAGATGTAGTATTAAAGTCCCCTGTAGTCAATAATTTTATCCCTTAAAAACCACAAAATGACACGTTTAAACGTCTTTTCCTTCAAAAACATTTCTTTATCTCTTAAAATAGGTTGAATGTAACTCGACACTTGCCTCATTTAGTATACGTGGTTCTATGAATATGCAAATGAGCCCCGCCTCCACTCACTCACTCACTCACTCACTCAGAGATCCACTGGTTGACGATCACACGTTGATCTGATTGGTTACAAGGTAGTTTGTGACGTCAGAAACACCAGCGATTTCAAACCGTGTTTTTGAGACTGTCTTTGATTCACTGCAGTTTTAAGCAGAAAATACTCAGCAATGCTGTCGACTTATGAATTTACACATGCTTTGTCTTAAAGCATATTAAAAACACCACATAGACATATATAAACATTAAAAGATGGATTTCACCACGGGGGGACTTTCACACAATTTTATCATAAAATGTCCAAATATTAGGCACTGTCCACACACTCACTTAACAAATCTGCATGTATTATGTATGCAGTATATCCTACTGGATATCAGGGGAAATGACATCACTTCCTGTAGACTCTTCTACACTGGCTCATTCATACTGTGCTGAAAGTTTCATTAGCACAAGTACACTATCTATATCCTGTCACGTATGCAGGCGCTGGGATGAGCAGGATTGATGTTGGACACGGGACGACGCGGCTCTGTTAATGGAAGGGTGTGTGTGAATCTACAGTAATTAATGCAGAACAGATGTTATCTGCTTCTTCATGACAAATATGTCTGGCCAGGCCAATTACACACAATTAATCTATTATTGAGATCCTGATGGTACAAATATTGTGACCAGGAAAACATCAGCATACCTCGTTTTCTCTTTTGATGGATGCTTTCTGAAGCACCACACACCACACACGCACGCACGCACGCACGCACGCACGCACACCACACACACACCACACACACACACACACACACACACACACACACTCTTGTTCACTATCTTTGTGGGGACTCTCCATAGACGTAATGATTTTTATACAGTACAAACTGTATATATATATATGAATAATATATTCTGTCTCTTTACACTAACCCAGCCCCTAAACCTACCCATCTCACACACACACACACACACACACACACACACACACACACACAACACACACACACACACACACACACACATAACCTGACCCCTAAACCTACCCATCACACACACATTTTTTTGTATAATTGATTGAAGCACAATAAAGCACATTATTGCTCCACATATGGGCCAAATATAATACCCAGAAAAAGATTACTTTAGGGTTTCAGAGGTTTACTGCCTTTTATATTGTCTTCCTTCACTTAAAGTTACATGAGGAGAAAGATAAAAATTATAAATTTGATATTTTGCATGAAATTATTCACATAAATCACATGACAGTAACTTTCAGCTTGACAAATTAATGACGTTTCCTCTTTTAAACGTTGTGCTTCAGATCAGTGAAACCCTCTCTGAACATGTTGATGTGTGTGTCTGTGTGTGTGTGTGTGTGTGTGTGTGTGTGTGTGTGTGTGTGTGTGTGTGTGTGTGTGTGTGTGTGTGTGTGTGTGTGTGTGTGTGTGTGTGTGTGTGTGTGTGTGTGTGATTAAATCGCCAGTGTTTCGGGAGCTTCAGTGATGGAGTGAACCTCAGTCTGATGTTTGTAGACGTTTAGAAGAAGGGCTTTTTTTTGTCACTTATTTTCCCCCATCCCGAGAAGCATCTTCTCCCGATAAATTATTCCAAGCTTCTCCAAAGTCTTTACGCATTTATTTTGATCTTGCTTCATAATTCACAGACTGCCGCACAATGTATTTTCTCCAAAATGCAGGTAATTCGTTGATGCAGAGCGAAGTTATGATTCATTTATACTGCTGTGACAGAATAATACGGACATGTCAAAACGCATTAAAACTGCTCAATGTCTCGCTTTTATTTTTAGATCCAATTGAGATTTTACTGATCTTGAAAAATATACGCCGTTCTGTGTTTACTTCACCTTTTGGAGACGATGTGTTATTGTCCCAATTAATTTGTTATTCCTGTCACCGCAGGCATGGCACGCGTCAAACCTGTCATCTCTCTCTGCTCCGCGTCTCAGGAAGAATGCCATTTAACAGCAGAGTTTCCGAGAGCCTCTTAAGCTAAGTAAACACTGATTTGATTGCTCATCAGAGTGATGTATGGTAAATCACGGGTGTCTTTGCTCATCTCAGCTCAGAGATCGCATGCGTTCAGTTAGAGACTCAAAGCGGGTGAAGACAGAGCGCCGGTTTTGACGCTCATCATGAAGGCATAATCTGACCATTTAGCTCTCTCTGTGAAATGAAAATATTTGTATTTATTGCTCATGGATGAGGGCTGAGTGCACACGTTAAATACAAAGCCATCGGCTGACTCGTTTGGGGTGATCAAAGAAGGTGTTCAGAGGCCTATATGTGACCCTGGACCACAAAACCAGTCACATGGGTCAATTTGTTGAAATTGAGATTTATGCATCACGAATAAGCTGAATAAATAAGCTTTCCATTGATGTATTTGTTAGGATAGGACAATATTTGGCGAGATACAACTATTTGAAAATCTGAAATCTGAGGGTGCAAAAAAATCGATTTGTGGTTCTGTGATCCAGGGTCACATATATAGCCTAGTAATATATAGTAATATATAGTAATATATAGCAATATATATATACTACTGTTCAAAAGTTTGGGTATTAAGTTTGGTATTAAGAAATTAATACTTTTCTTCAGAAAGGACGCTTTAAATTGGTCAAACGTGACAGTAAAGACATTTATAATAATGCAAAATATACCTTTTTTAATTAAATGCTTTTCTATTGAACTTTCAAATAATCCTGAAAAAATTAATCACGGTTATTGTCCCAATTATTGTCCCAAAAATATGAAGCAGCAAAACTGTTTTCAACTGTGATAATAATCATAAATGTTTCTTGATCATCAAATCATCATATTATAGTGATTTCTGAAGGATCATGTGACACTGAAGACTGGAGTAATGATGCTGAAAATACAGCTTTGATCACAGGAATAAATTACACTTTACTATATATTCACATAAAAAACAGCTGATTTACAATGAAAAAATATTTTTTACAATATTACTGGGTTTGTTTTGTATCTTTAATCAAATAAATGCAGCCTTGGTGAGCAGAAGAGACTTCTGAACGGTAGTGTATTTATATATCTTACAGATGCACCGATTTATCACGGCCAATAATAAGTATCGGCCGATAAAAGCAATTTTCCGTTATACCGCTATATCCTGTAAATCAAGAGGGTGGGAAATTCATGCTGTGTGTAAAGAAAATGTTAAGAAACATCACCAGCTTAAGAGATATTAATTTCAGATTTCTTCAGAATTTACTTCATGTGAGTTAAGAATGTTTATTTGAGTTTTTTGTTTATGTTTATAATTGAGACCAGTTACTCTGAAACAAGTTACATGGAGAAAATAAATTTTATTTGCATTTCATTAAAAACTGTGTAATTACTTATCATTAATTTAAAAAAAGATATAACAGGCAGAACAACCAAATTATCAGTATCGGCTCAAATCATTTTGAATAACCGGCTATCGGTATCGGCAGAGAAAATTTAGTATCGGTGAATCTCGAATACTAGTATCACATTAAGTTTTAAACATATGTTCATGTCTTTCTTCATCAGTGCAGATGAAAAACTCTTCAGTATATTCTGATGTCTGGTAGGGCCTTCATTCTGTTACCTCAGCTTTATCAGTGACTCTCTGCTAGCTTAACCAGTGACTGACTGTTCTGGAAACCTGCTTGTAAACAGACATTACTTATACTTTTCCGTTTAGTAATTCTAGTAGCAGAGACATTACACTTTTCGGAGGCTCTTGAGGAGGAGAGCTTCATATGTGAAAAGCTAAACAACAATAAATGGCACCAAATGGAGAAAGACCTAAATATATTTTTTAAAAAAACATTTTTTAAATATAATAATTATTATGTTGGTCTCACAGTAGGGCTGGACGATATGGAGCAAAAAATATATCTCGATATATTTTGCTATATCTCAATATACGATATATATCTCGATATCTTTACAGGAAAAAATAACCCATCAAAAACTACTGCAAAAACAAATATGCCAATTACCAGTATTTTTTTTTTATTGAAGTCCAAAAAGGTAGGCAGTTCATGTAGGAACAAAGTGCTTCTGCAACATTTAAAAAAATGTCTGTATGTCCCTGTATACAAAAATAATAATTCAACGACGGCAATGGTTGCCACCTGTCCTAGTTTTACCGGGATTGTCCTTTTTAATAACCTGTCCCGGGGAATTTATCCACTCTCCCGGGACACAGAATTTTGCCACTGTCCCGATTTTCGAAAGGCTGCGTGAATATGTGTGTTCAAACAGTGTAGCGCGCGCACGGCAGAGAGGGAGAGAGAGCGAGAGACCTTGCGTCGTTGCGTGTGTTTGCTAGTGTGCGTGTGTGCCTCAAGAAGCCCGCATTTATGACGATTTTTTTTTGACGAGTTCTGTAGCCTCCGGGCTGGTTGCGGGCGCTGCCATGTTGAATGAGACAACACGCGAGGGGAGGGGGAACAAAAGTAAGGAGGCGGGGGCGAGCACAGCGCAGAGAAGGCAAAGTGGCAAAATCAGAATTAAATATAAAAAATATATCGATATATACGATATGTCAAAATCCAAAATATCTCGATATTTTAAATATCGAGATATCGCCCAACCCTATCTCACAGTATAGTTATCTTATGTTCACGGCAAATTGTAGACTCCTAATTCAATTTCAATTCAGACTTTTTTTTATAAATAATTTTTGGTTTGTATTATTTTTTAAATAATATACTGTATGCTAAGTAAGTATATGAGCTTATTTTAAACATCATTGACTCAGCTCATTATAGTATTGTGAATAAGAAAGACTGAGAATAAGGGCCAAGTTCCCAGTAAAAGGGAACACTTATCACCATAATGGTGACTACACTATCCAACAATGCAGATCAAACGGTAATCTGTTGTGTCACGAAAAAAGGACATACAGCAAAACTGGTAAATGTTTTATATAACGTTTTGCAGTGAATGATTCAAACCATTTCTGAACATGATCAAATGAACAAACAACTTACAATAGGCTTATTTATTTTAACCTTCAGCGTTGTTGTTTTTTCCAGAACAAGGTCTTTCTAAAGGCATAAGCAACAAAAATAGCAAGTACCTGCTCAGGGAACTAGAGAGATGGAAAATGAAGCGAACAAGAGAAAAGCTGAAGAAGAAGCTTTTTTTTCCCCCCGCACCGCCGCCACAGCCTACAAGGATTTTTTTGTGTGTGCTGTTATGGTTCATCATTATTAAATGTCTCTTGTTAGATGGGAGAGGCGCTATATCAAAAACAGCCATTCATCAGGAGCCGGGGCAGACAGCTCTCATCTGACCTCTGCTGCAATAATACCGCATCAACTAGGCCAACTACCCAGTTTAGCGGCAGAGCAGAGAGCAGCGACCGGAGGGAAGATTAAGTGCACTGCTTCAGCTCTGCGCTCCCCCGGGCTCTTCTGCCTGATGTTGTATTGATTGCAAAAGTTTACCAGTAAGTATCACAAACAACAATAGCCAGGTCAACGTTCACTGAGGCCTGAATGGCTATTCCCTGATGGGAGGGGAGCCGGGAGAGATCTCTGGGCTAAAGCTGAGCCATCATCGGGTTGAGAGAGGAGCGGGGACGGGGGCTGGCTGTGCCGGACCACTCCTCCTGACATTTAGGA
Source organism: Chrosomus eos (assembly GCA_036326025.1). NCBI lineage: Eukaryota > Metazoa > Chordata > Actinopteri > Cypriniformes > Leuciscidae > Chrosomus > Chrosomus eos. The sequence goes on along the minus strand of CM070826.1, from coordinate 34,593,735 downwards.
AAGCGATATGTCAAAGCGAAGAGGAGAGAAAGAGAGCAAAGAGAGAGGGGCTGTGAGATAATTATAAGCCTTTGCATTATAAAAGGCTTCATCGACGAACTGTCCTCCACATCTGCCGTGCAGCGCACTGGCCTGTTAAGAGCTCTCAGTACCCCTCCATCCATCTAATTACTCCCGTATCTTTTTCTGCCTCTCGTATATAAAACACACTATACGCCACGCTCCGTAATGCCATTCGCGGTGGAAGCGTCCGGACGGTTAATCAAAGGCTAGATTTTTACCCTTTCTGAAGAAAATGACCATTCGGGGAGTTAAAGTACATTGCTGGGATGTTCTGGCCTCTCAATAGGGGCTTTCACACCCGAGGAACCTTTTTTAATAGTTCTACAACTATTGGCGGAAGTTCCCGGATTTGGGCGTGTTCGCACCGCAGGAACTAGCAATGATTTTAGTTCTAGGAACTATTTGGAGAACTAATTTAGCCCCTACTTCAGAGTATAGGAACTACCAGTGACGTTAGTGTATGCTGATTGGCTGAACGCACGCAAAACACCAGCACCCGCCATTTTGGATCGATTGCTCCTGTCTGCCTCGCTGCCTGCTGTGTGTGAGTGTGTTTGCTCCGAGGCTTGTAAAGCTCCGTCTAAGCCTCGCATTTCTTTCTGTTTTGAACCATCATTTACTATCGTTTCTAGTTGTTTATACTACTAATTACAGTTTACCTATACATCTCAGATTAACCTAACATCGCTAGCTTCTGTTATTGTTAGCACAGCACGCTAGTATCTTGCTAGCCTGTTAACGCACCACCTGTGCGCTCAGTTATTCAGTTATTTCAAAAAAAACACACATATTATATTTACTCCAGAAAGTAACTCTACGAACATGGAAAACAGTGATAGACAGGCCTCTTCCTTTACGCTGAGGAGAAAATCCAACGCAACTTTGAGGAGATCAGGCGAAACATGATTATGTATTTCTGCTCAGCTAGCAACACTGGATATAAACCACACAGCATACGCTAATAACTTTCCATATACTGTGTACTTTCTATAATAGTTCTAAATGACGTATTAGACAGAACTGTTAGACACACCGTCAACTAATGAACACGGAGAATGCGAGCACTGGCGCTCTCAGCGCCGTCAAAATAAAAGTCACGACAACAAGCTTGGCTACGTCACTTCAGAGTTCCCACTGGCGGTGTGAGTTTCCCGTACAACGACGTAACTCGCTGCTTCACTACTATAGTACGATGCATCGTTGAAGAAATCAACTAGCCAGTCACGACTGTTTTCCGAAACCATACTGTCGCAAAGTGGTCGTTCAACCACGTTGGTTAATAATGTCACGCAGGTGGTGGAGTAATATCTTATTTTAATGAAACTGTTTGAGATCAATAAATTACGGACATGTCATCTGATGACTATTTCTCATTTTTCTCAGTTATTTCGCTTTATTTCCAGATTCAATCATAGGCTCATGCTTGCGTTCTAGAGCACGTTCGCACATGTGCACTCTTCAAAAACAGTGCTTTAAATCTCTTGACAAACTAAAAGACGTAAATGACATTTATGTATTCTAACATAAAAGACATAGGTTGTACTGAATGTCAGCTTGCTTATTTTGCTCCGGATAAGGATTTATTAAAGTAACACCAAGTAACTTTTCCTCTTCGGGTTTGCCCTACTGGTTGGAAATAAATTGTCCATTGCCGCTGTCGTAAATAATTAGCCTACCGTCGCACGCACGCTCGCTGTTTACCCAGCACCGGCTTTAGAAAGAACGATGTCCACAGACAAGGTAGAGTATGTTACATGATTTCATGAAAGGATGATGTATTGAGACATCAGAAACGAAGAAAAACGAAATAATGACTATTGTAGCGCTTGACGTAAAGCAGTCGAATTGTGTAGTTCTTTTTGTGGTCGGGTTATACCCGAAACCCGAAGTTACATAGTGCCAGTAAAAGCGACTACAGACCCCGTCAGGCTATGGCAGAGATGTCATTTAACTTATTTTAAGTCGATGTACCATCACAAGGGTCTTGGAAATATATTATGAAGGTTGAAAATTGTTATGTGTTACTTTAAGTCCACATATCATGCAAACTAGAAACTCTTCTTCTAACCACAGCTCGAGATCTGTCGTTGCAAACACACAACTCTGCGATGCTGTTTGCGAATGTTTGTTGGAACGATGGTTTTGGGAAACACAGACTCGTTGAACTGCTGATGACGACGAAACTTGTGACCATAGTTGGGTAACGATGCTTTGGGAAACACACCTTGTGTCTAGTTCCTATAACTATGAAAGCCCCTAATGAAAGATATGGTTTGGGTCTCTCTTTCACTCATTTTATCATCCCTCAGGTTCAATCACTTCAGAAAGTAATAGCACACCATTCAAGCTACGTAATGTAAGGTGTCACGTTAGGAGCTTTAAGTCCTTGAATATGAGCAATCGTAACAGTAAACGGCACTAACATACTTATAAAAACAGTATTTGTGATCAGCCTGTTCTAAAACTCGAGGGGCTTTGAGGCATGCGGTCGCTGTAAGCGGCAAACCCAGCAGATCTGACCTGAGATCGGCTCGTCTGGTCTGGACTGAGTGATGGCGACTCCTTGGCCCCCGCGCCAAGGCCACCTCGCAACCTTTCATCACAGCGCCCGCGCGTGTCATCAGCAAGAGACCGCTGCCCGCGCGTGTCATCATCAGGGGACCGAGGGCTGGCTCTGTGGGAGTAATCATGTGATTTGAAGCTGTGACAGTGTAATGACACACGAGCGGTGGAGTGGAGAGCTAGTCTACCCGTCTCTGGCTCTCTCCTTCTGCTCTCTGAGGGGGGATTGAGATTTATAGCTGGAAAGAGAGATGCTCTTAATTTCGGATATATTTCATTTAATGAGCTGCATTAAATGGTAATTACACTACTAAGAACTCCCCTTTGTTGTTTTCCTCCATTTTCAAGATGCCTGTGATAATCTGAGGTTTGGAAGACAGCGCACATCTGTCTGGAAGTGGGATGTCAGGGACAGTTAAGGGCATAGTCCACACAAAAATTAATATTATATCATAATTTATTCAACATCATGTCGCTCTAAAGTCCTTTATGTAGAACATTAAATAAGATATTTTGAAGAATGTCTTTTTGTCCAAGTTTTAATAAATTATTTAATAAAGTAAAACACATTTTACAAGAAATATTTTTATTGGTACACAGTCAAATCCTCAGTGTTAAATGAACACTTCTCAGTTTTCATATGGTCCCAGTCTATAGTAAAAGTAACGCTGAAGCAATGTTGCAGTTAGTGAAATAAACTAGATTCACTCTACAAGTGATGATTGAACATTAGACACCTGCAGTTAACAAGCAGAATCACTGAAGATAAGAGGAACAGGGAGAACAGAACAAAGAGAAGAGACCAGCAGAAACACAACAACTTCAACTGACTCCGCCAACTGTCAACCCAGGGTGTCGAAATACTATTGGGTAAATTGGCAGTGGGCGGGATCACACAGATCAAAACAAAAACAGATATTGCGACTGCACATTTCAAAGTAGAAAAACTGGCAGTAGCATTGCTTTACGGAGAAACAACAAGTATGTGAACATAGGATGTTTTCCTACATCTCTGCAAAGTGCCGAGAGAAATGTTATGAAAGAATGTATGAATTAATGAATTATATGAATGTATCTCTAGTGGCGAACCGAATTTTCAGAAAAGATTCACTGACATTAGCTTTTCATCTCACCTCCATGTAACGCCTAATAAAGTCGTGTTTATAAGCAGCGCTGCTTTGTTTACGGAGTTACTGTGGAAACAGCTCTAAAGCGCCACCTACTGTCAGAAAACAGATTTACATTTTCATTTAGTCTGTCTACCGTTTTGGTTCAGATCAATGCAAAAAATTGCCCGAAATTTTGTTGTAAATTTTAACTGGTAGATTCCATTCTTAAAATATAAACTATTCATATAATAAGATGATTATTTATGGAGTAGTTAAAATACTTATAATTTATCAATTTGACTTCATAAAAAGTATTTAAAGGCTGCAATGTGAGTTGTATCATTTTATAAAACGTTTTTTTTTTTTTTTTTTTGTCAAAACTGTATTTAAACATGTTGTAAATGTTAGTGGATAACATTTAATGTTGTACGTCACCTGACCAATGTTGTTTGTTCATTTAAAATCTGGTCATCTTTTCTTCATGTTATTATTTTAATGTTTATGCAAAGAAAAAAGTGCTATATAATCACTATATTCCACATAGTCTATAGTGGTGTTTTCGGTCTGTAGCCGTGATGTTCAGTCTTAGTCAGTTGTGGTCTTTGGAGGTGTAGTGTGTTCTGTAACAGTGTTGTTTAATCTTCAGCGGTGTTGATTGTATCTGGCCCACACATCAAGCAGTTCAGCAGAGGGCCTGAGGCTCCACTCCAATTAATTACATACAAAAGCATTTCTGCTAGGAATTCACACACCAAATTTATCACTGGCCCTTTAATGTGCCTCATCTGAGTCCTTCCAAACTAGCTGACTGCCCGAGGGCAAAGAGCTCCTGTCCTTCCACGGCGTGTGTGTGTGTGTGTGTGTGTGTGTGTGTGTGTGTGTGTGTGTGTGTGTGTGTGTGTGTGTGTGTGTGTGTGTGTGTGTGTGGTATGAAAAGTGGGGGACCCACACATGCTGGAGGCTAGCCTAAATCCAGGGTTGAGGGGTGGAGAAAGCTAACAATGCCCCCAGCAAATTTAACATCTAAGCCAGGGGCCACCCACACACACACACACACACACACACACACACACACACACACACACCACACACACACACACCACACACACACACACACACACACACCCCGCTGGGACAGGGGCTCAAACCCAATCCTGACTCTGGTAATTCTGTCATTTTGATGATGATAATTCTTCATAGGCTTGGATAGATTGTCAGTTGCTATTTGCTGGATCTGGCATTATGTCTTCACTGAAGAACAACGGAGCCTCTGCTCTAGAAACTAGATTTAAATGAACAAGTATCATGCTTAAAAAAATTAATGAAAATCTATCTGAATATTAAATATACAAAATGCTTTTTAGTTTTTAGATTTAAGTTCTAAATAAAAAATATGTTTGTTTTCACTTGTTCTATATTCATTCATATTTATTATATCCCTCTAATATAATAATTATTAGGTTAGTTAAATTGCCATGAATTATTAAATTATATAGATTCCAGAAGAATATACTTTCAGGTGCCGTCATAATAATTACGTTCAAAGGTTTGCGGACATTAAGAAATGAATGAAATAAAGAAATTAATTAAATTTTTTTATTCATCAAGGATGCATTAAATTGATTGATCAAAAGTGATAGTTAAGACTTTTACATTATTAAAAATATATTTCAAATAAATTCTGTTCTTTAAAACTTTACATTCATCAACAAATTCTGAAAATAAATGATCAGTTTCCACAAAAATATCAACTGTTTTCAACTTTGATAATAATCATAAATGTTTCTTGAGCATCAGATCATCATATTATAGTGATTTCTGAAGGATCATGTGACACTGAAGACTGGAGTAATGATGCTGAAAATACAGCTTTGATCACAGGAATAAATTATATTTCACTATATATTCACATAGAAAACATTTTAAATTGTAATAATATTTCACAATATTGTGTTTTTAACTGTTTTTTTTATAACATTAGTGTAAATATGTAGGGATATTGTTATATAACATACATGAATAAAATGATCCGTACAGACAGAGACGAAAATCCCCAGGCAAACAAACAGGATCAGTGTGTTCAAAAATATATAAAAGAAAAATATCACGGCCCTGCTAACTATAACCATGAGAAGTGGACATCGATGCTGAACATGTTTCATGCTGCAACTGAAGATTATTTGAGTTGCTTTCAAACGTTTCTTCGTTCATCTGAACTCAGAGGAACTGGCCTTTCTCGTGTGATTGTCATGCAGGAATGTGTGTAAGTAATAATGTGGCCTTTAATGATGGAATGATAGACCTGCCAAACACTAGCTGTCCTCCACACACACACACACACACACACACACACACCACACACACACACACACACCACACACACACACACACACACACACACACACACACACACACACACACACACACACACACACACACACAGCAGTGACACATTAGCATATCCAGCTCAATCCTCAGCTGCCTTTAACATAATCCATATTTGTTGGGTAAAGTCCAACAGCGAGCCGACTCCTGCGAGTGTGTGTGTGTGTGTGCTGCTATGACAGTCTTCAAACCCGCAGCATAACGCATGCTTGACCAGCTAAGCAATTCAGAAATGCAAATGGCAGGGCAGTCTCCTCTCTGCCTTCAGCTCTCAGGGACAAATCCCTTTTGGCGAGACATCTCTCTGACTGCCTGACTTAGTATTCCTCAACACCAGTGCAGAGTGCATGTGATCTTTATTCGAAACGCTGCGAGAGGGAGAGATGGATGGATAGATAGGTAGAGATGAAGAGAAAGGGAGACCTCCTGTCAGCTCGCTGTGAATGTGGGGCATGTCAGCGCATACATCACATTTCAGATTCACCTTATACACTCACACACCGGCAGAAAGCTTAGAAACTATCATCTTTCTTCTGACACACTCACAGCTCATGTGAATATTAGTCTGGAGATCAAGTTTCAACTGAAAATGGCTTTATTTGCAAGTCAAAAAATGATGTAATTGTATTCAATTTTATTATTCAAATTACGATGAGAAAGTACAAATATAGCGCATTAAATGGTTAATTTTCACATAATATGATCTTCTACACGGTGAATTGTGGACCCAGTCTTTCTTTTTTATACTTACTCAGATAAACATTCATTTATAAAATGTATAAAAACCTTACTTAAATTCTTAGTTGAATAGATCAAAATGATGTTAAATGCCATATTTGATACATGAATTTATAAGGTGTATTAATGATGAAATGCATACATAATGCGTACCTGTCATACATAATACTCCAGTTCTTCAGTCTCTGACTGATATTCACACTGTTTTATCCAGTAAAAGTCTTTCAGAGTAATTGAACAAACGTCCTCCTTCAGCTCTCAGTCTTTCTGTGTCAAATCTGCTCTGATTTTATCAAGGAAACGCTAGAATAACTTGGATATTGTTAGTAATATTTCAAGATGAACACTTACTGGACTATATGATTATCTGACAATACTTTTTATAATTTTAATAGTTTCAAATATGATCATCAGGCTTTTCAGGAAGGTTTATTTGTTCATCTGTCAATCATCATTATATTGTATTGCATTATATGTTTTAAAGCTAGGTTAGATCATAAAACTAAGCATTTATACATCATTTTGCTAAAATATATTATTGGCAGATATAGCATGACGACTGATATTTAAATGCATTTTATGAGTATGAGTAATCTGCTGTACTGTTATAAAGAGCTCATTGATTTACATTACAAGCATCAGAATTTAATATTATTTTTAGGGCATAAATAACCAAATCTTTACCAAATTGCATATTTTTGCTCAATTTGGGCCTTGAGGCGTTTTTTACTCCTCACGTATAAACTGCATATTCACACTAGTAAATGGGACATAAAGGTCTGATGAATTACATCCGATACAAAACATAAAACGTGCATGCAAACATTTAAAAATATATGTTTTTCACTATTATTTTATTGTGAATAAAACAGAATTGCAGCTGTACTTCAGTGGATGTACTGTACATCAGGAGCACATTTGTTTGCTTTCCTCTGTATGAAATGTCTAATATCAAAATAATGCTTTCATAAATTGGTGGGGACAAAATCAGCCACGGCAAAATTTGATTGGTATATGATGACATGCATCACCAGATTTTTGATTTCTGCACTCGCCAGGAAATAAAAATGATTAGTTATTCAGACAAAAAGCCCCACTGAAGTGATTTCCATTATATAATGCATTAGAGCACAATCCGACCACAGGAGAGGTATTATATTTACTGCCTTTACCTGAGGGGTGTGTGTGTGTGTGATAAAACTTTAACGGCTCCATAAACCTGCTCTTGTAGCAGATCTAATCAGCTCTTTGAGCCTTTGAGCAGAAGGCATTTATGCTCTTTCGTGTCTCATTCTCTGTTTACAGAGAGACGTTTGCAGACGTTTACACACGGCACTGGACTGAGACGGGCAGAAAACATTATTGCTTAAATGCTCATAATGACCAACTACGAAAACATATCATCCATCTTAAACATAAAGATTACGGAGTCCTTAAAACAATCCATGAGTTTGATCGTGTCGTGTGTTGACGACCACGAGGGGTTGCATCTAACCGACACGTTTCTAATAAAACACAGGATGCATCCCATGATGATGAAGATACAGATTTAAACGTCTATAATGATTGAATGTGTGTATTCATGACATGGATCAAATTTTTTCTACTTACAGAAGAAATCAAACACCTTTTAGAGGCATGCGTCTCTAACACTATTGCTCATACTTTCAACAAAATTACGTTTTACTGTAAAATGTGTGCTCTTACTTTAAGCGATTTTACATAACATTTCCACTTGGTAGATGATAAAACAGTTCAAATAATAATAAAACATAAATCAAATCAAATAAAAAAAGTGTCTTTTGTTTTGGGCCAGTGACCAACATCCTAGCAACCCTTAAAACTGACGAAAAAACCTCATCAACTACACCTTGGCAAACACCCACAACTATCTATCATGTCGTGTTTTTATAATTTAGGCCTATATGTAAATTATAGGGTAACACTTCAATTTAAGATGATGTAGCTACATGTAACAACAGGTACTTACTAAAGTAATAACGGTAAATTATGCATAATCACAAGTAACTAACCCTTTTCCTAACCCTATGTAACTCTATAGTAAGTACATGTAGTTAATTAATATTACTAGTACATATTTGAGTACCGGTAAGTACAAAATAAAGAGTAACTAATTATAGTTTAGCTCGCAAAGTTACAATGATCATACAATACACGCAAAAAATACATCATTGTATGTATTGTAACATACAGTATATGAAAACACACACACACACATATATATACACAAACATACATACATACAAAACATTTAGCTTGAGATTGATATTTAATATTTAAACATTTATTTTTAATTTAAGGTTTTACAAGATATGCAATTACTAGGTTTTAATTTCCCCGCTGGGAAAACTGCACTATGCTTAAAGGATTAGTTCACTTTTTTTTTAAAAAACTTGCTTATAATGTACTCACCCCCATGTCATCCAAGATGTCCATGTCTTTCTTTCTTCAGTCAAAAAGAAATTAATGATTTTGATGAAAACATTCCAGGTTTTTCTCCATATAATGGACTTCAATGGTAGCCAAAACGGTTCAAGGTCCAAATGAGTTTCAGTGCAGCTTCAAAGGGCTTTAAACGACACCAGACGATGAATAAGGGTCTTATCTAGCGAAACGATGCGATGAGTCGAAAAAGATTCGTTCATTTTGATGAACGAGTTCGAACAGGACAGTCACGAACGCGCATCACAGAACAGAGCAAGGCGAGCATTTGTGCTAATAATACTTAAACTGTTTTATTTATTTTCGAAATGGCGCATCGTTTTGCTATATAAGACCCTTATTCATCGTCTGGTGTCGTTTAAAGCCCTTTGAAGCTGCACTGAAACTGTCTTTTGGACCTTGAACCGTTTTGGCTACCATTGAAGTCCGTGTGTCCAGTGTTTTCTCCCACTGAACAGGAGATGTTTCCCATGTGTGGACAGACCCATATGAGACACTCATGGACGTCAAAGATAATTAACATAGCATTAGAGTTAAGCCCTATTCGCACGGGATTAGTATTACCTGGTGACCTCTAGTAATTTGTAATAATTGCGGAGTTTGTCTGAGATCTTAATCCCGTGCGAATCGACCATGTCTGTAATTTGTAAAGTAAAAATTCCCCCGCAAATTACCTACTATATTTCGCCGAACACCGAGGTCCTGTGATAATATTAGTCCCGTGCGAATCGGCATCTCTGTGATTTGGCCGGATCGTATATCATTTTTTCAAGGTTTTTGTTTCATGTGCGGCTTTTTATCCATCTTTCGCGAATAATGGAGGCTGGTTTGGAGTGTTTTGATAGTATTTTGGGTGCTGAGTCATATCGCTTTACACAACTACACAATTTGCAGAAAGTGAAAGCTGAAGATCATCAGAAGAGCAAAACAAAAAAAAATGATTAGATGGAGATGAATTGGCATGTAGCAGCGTGCGGTGAGGAACATTCTTCTGTTTAGGCTATGTCATAATATATCTTACAGCTAGACCGAACGAAAAGAAATTTCCAAGCAATAGCCTGACGCCATATCCGGGAGATAAGTCAGTAAATTTGAGTAAAATCACAGGCTTCGGTTATCCCGTGCGAATGCGCCACACGAAATTCAGATGTGGCGGGGTAATTTCTAAATCACACGAGGTCCCCAGATAATACTAATCCAGTGCGAATAGGGCTTTAGTCACATTTTTTATATTTTATAATTTGCACCAAATGTCAGTAAGTTTATACTCTGCTGGAGTTTGTACCACATTGTTCGAGAGTTGAGAGGATAGAGCTTTACTGATATGGTGAACAAAAAACATCAAAGTTCATTTTCAAATCTAAAACTGAACTGAAGTTTCACCAGTTTACAAATGAGGGAAAAGTAGAAACTCTGGTTTCTAAATCTAATATCGATTCCCATCACCGCAGGATACAACACATTCTGTGTGAATACATTAAAAGTAACTGCTTACAAAGTGAATAAATGCTCAATATTTGAGCCACACAGACAGACGGCACAATAAATCAAAGATTTGGGCATTGGTGAGACGAGTCGGTTGTCAAGTCTGAGTGAAGGAGTTTAGTTAGAGACGGACTCAAGCGTACCTATTTTAATAGGCATGAAAACAAACGCGTGTTCTCTGTCCAAACACCTCGAAACGCCTACATGGCTACACACACACACACACACACACACACACACGCAACACACACAACCAAGTTGAAGTTCCTGCTGTTGACCACTCTCTGTATTTCACCTGCTGAGCAATTACCTGGTGGAACTATCAACACTAGTATTCACACACACACACACACACACACACACACACACACACACACACACACACACACACACACACACACACCACACACACACACACACACACACACCACACACACACACACACACACACACACACACACACACACACACAACACGCAACACACACACACTTCTTCCTTGATGTTGTTTTGTTGAAGGTATGAGCGGACCCCTGTGTTTGGGCCCCTCCCTGAGCTCACTACCCTCAGAGACAGTGAGAGGGGTGTCAGGACACACGTGACCCCTCTCTCTCTCTCTCTCTCTCTCTCTCTCTCTCACACACACACACACACACACACACACACACACACACACACACACACAAGCACACACTCCCTCAGCCCAACCGAGGCGCTCATGTCATCAAGCGTCTGGATTGCATGGGCTGTGCAGGAGCAGCAGGGGTCACTCAGGAGTCCAGCGAGAGAGAGAGAGTGTGTGTGTGTGTGTGTGTGTGTGTGTGTGTGTGTGTGTGTGTGTGTGTGTGTGTGTGTGTGTGTGTGTGTGTGTGTGTGTGTGAGCGTAACGCATGGACGCTCACAGCCTGTACACAGCAAGTAATGACTCCACTGCCAGCCCAATAAAGACAGACACAGAGTCTCCGTTTATGCTTAAACACACACACTCACACACAGTTACACACACTCACGCACAGTGATGAGGGAGGAGTCGCCTTTGTTCAGTTGCACTGTTAGCACTACACAAAAGAGCCTTAATTTTACTATCTTTGCAATGGTTTTAAGTTTATTTATAATTTTTTTTTAATTTTATTTTTTACATGTTGTGCAGGGAAACTATAAATAAGCCATTAGTAGTTGACAACCTTAAAAGTTTAGGATTGTCCAAACAATGGCAGACATGCAGAGACAGTATAGAAACAGTATTCAGCTGATAGTCGGATACAACTGAAAAATACAGATTTTTAGCATTACTCTTGTGACAAATGCGTGCACTTAATTGTATTAAATGTGCTTCAAATTCTAAAAGTATATTTATATGATACAGTTTTTTCCTAAAAGTGGTACTTGAGGCCCACTCATTGAACCCATTCATTAATTTACATAATCTTCAGATCAAGTCGGTAAAACTGCACGCACATTATCTGCTTTACACTCAGTTTGCTACTGTAAAACAAACCATGCAAAAAACACAGTTTTACATTAGCCACATCATTCAAAACTAACAGCTCTTGTGTTTCATTGGGAAACACTGGCATTTAAATGCCACACTCATTTACTGGCCACACTTTATTACCGAGTACTTAACTAAGAAAGCACTGGGGAATATGAGGTAACTAGGTCTCACTTAAAGGGTCCCTTTAACACATTCTGTTGACTATAAATAACGTTACATCTACTGTACATGTGTACTAACTATCAATAGAGTATTAGTAGACTGGTAGGTTAGGGTTAGAATAAGATTACATGTAGTTGACACTAGGTTATAGACACTAGGCCTGCACGATTCTGGGAAAAAATATGAATCACGAGCTTAGAATTGATACTACCGAACTACCGCGCTCGCTCGACGAGTGAAACGCGTGACTAAAACGTGCTTTGTCATTGGCTGAGGGTGAAGCCCTGAACTTTGTGTGAGCTATCCTTTCAAAATAAAGGCCGAATTATTGTAAGACTGGAAAACTGGTTGGGAGAGATAGACTTTGACCACTGGTCGATGAAACAAAGGATCTTGCTGGAAATTTACATTTGACTTCCCCCCTCTTCCCCTGAGACAAAAAGTCTCACCTCATCTGCATTTCATTCTCTCTCAGTAACTCCTAAAACTCACATAAGAATATATATGGTTAAATATGAATGAATATCATCAAGTTTGATACATGTTTGGTATTATTTGAAATGTCTCAGTGTGACTGGTACAAATGTCTCATTCCCAAAGAAGTAAATCAAAAGTTAATAAGGTCTTAATAGTTTAGAGATAACTGCACACAAAGGAATGTGGTCTCTAGCCTACCCCCAAAAGGTGTGAACCTCTGAATGCAAATATCCATGGTTAGCCTATATAATGAAACGCAGCGAGAGCTCAGGGCCTTTTTCTGTATTCAGATAAGCCCGTGTGGTTGAGGGTCTCGCGACTCTCCGCTCACGTAGCCATACAATGTCGGGTAAAGGATTTTCCTGTTTGTTCTAGAACATTTGATGGTTTGCATTGATTATCTTTCAATTGATTATGGAATTGTAATAATACATTTACCTGACATAATAAATTGTTATATTTGATTATTCTAACAGACTTTGATTTTATTTTCATTGGAGTTAAAAAGGAATAGTCAAACATTAACGTATATTTAATGATGCACAGATATCATTGAAAAACCTTTTCATTTTATGGAGTCAGATGAAACGAGTTAATAAATAAGATAAAATGCATTGCATTTAATTAAAAATCCCTTTGCCATGGGAAGAGACGGAACACGTGTGAGACCTTCACCTCTAATCGAGTACCGCAATTGGATCGAGTTAGAAGGCCTTACAAAATGGTGACCCCGGGACGTGATGTCGCAACAGATGGATTTCGCGAGCAACGTCTTTTCCAGCAAAGTATGGGGATCTTAAAGGAGTCATAACCTAGTATTACCTTAGATACCCACGCTCTATTATAGTCTTTCAGGCCCTTCTAAAAAAGAAAAGTGGAAAAAAAAATAAACACAGAGCTCCTCTGACCCTTATTTCTGAATGCATTATTGTCTCGCGAGATCTGATGCGATATTTTGGCTGTAGTGGACGGTCATTTTAATAATGCAAATGAGGGGCGCGTTGATTGGTGGCAGGAAGGAGGGGGCTTGACACCGCAGGTAACTTCAGCAAGCATATCATTCCAAAATGCAGACTATAACACGCCAATTCGTATTTCCATTTTTGGCGTGCTATCAAGACGCATAATCGCTTTTCAGCGTGTTTATGAACGCCGTTGACTTAACGTTACATTACTGTATATATAAATATATGACCTACGCCAACCCCGTCCCTAAACCTACCCGGGGTTAATATCATTAATAAGTGTTCCCCTACCATCCTAGGACAAAAAATATCGCGCGCCAGATGTAGATCTAGGTTTTTCTTCGTTTCGCTCGGACATTTAACGGCGTGTACATACACGCGGAATCACTCGGACATTTAACGGCGTAGATATACACCATACACGCGGATAGCTCAAAATGCGTATAGATAACACGCCACTTGACTTGAAAGTGGCGTGTATGTTTACGTAAAAGTCATGATGTCATGTTGGAGCCAGACTCTGAACCAGAGCTGGAAACGGAAGATATAGAGTCAATGGAAGGACGTCTACATCAACATGTCTCTGAATGGTAAAGACAATCATTTGACTGAGACTTACATTAACATCAGTAACGAGCTAAAACGTTTGTTGCTATTTTGTGGCTAGCATTCGTAGAGTCCATTCCCCGTGTTTACCTCAAAGCTAAAGTTACAATAGCCGCATTAGTAGTTAGCTGCTGTTTGTTACACACAGTAGAGTAATAAAAACACAGTCTTACCGTTTCAATTTCAGGCAAGTGACTGATTGTTGGAATGGCATCTTTTTCCAAACGTACTGTAGCTTCGAGGCCAACTTCGCCTGATATTGCCCCAAATTTGTAAAGGATTCCTGTGTAAAATTTTTAGCGCAGACACCTAACGTTGAGCCAGTTGATAGGGTTGTTGGAACAGCGTCATTAAAAATGAATTTCATCCACTGGTCCCTGGTAGTTTGGTCCATTTTTGGTAGAGAAAACACATTTGAATGTTGATTCTGGCAGTCAACCACAGAGCAACTCACGTGTGCACTACATTTCTGCATCTTTCTTGACTGAATATGAGGGGAGAGCTCAGAGCGGTCTTCCTGCAGCGTCTGCGGTGTCCAAATATGGTATATCCTGCCCCGTCTTGACGTCAAGTCGGGGGAGAAATTAAAATCTCGTATTTGAGTGCGCGTGCACGTGGCTGGTTTACGAACCCTGGGGTAAACAAACGCTTCACTTTTGAATATCGCTTCCCGGCAGATCATAATCATGTTAGGTAATCATAACATACATTGATTCTCGTGGAAAAGTGAAAATTGCAGGTTATGACTCCTTTAAAATCAACACGAGGTTTGAACATCTTCTCTTTCTTCTGCCGCTGTGGTAAGTCAACTTTTTCTTCCCTTTTGAGAAGTGTTGAGAAAATGTTGTTTTGCATTGTAACGGGTCGGAAAGCCCTTTGTTTAGTCCGGAACTGAAATACGTGAGGACGTGATAGCGGCAGTGCAGATGAAGAATGAAAACCCTTGTTAATAGATTTTAAAGATATCCTTGTTTGCCCACACAACAAGAAACAAAACCTAAAATTGGAATAAACATCTTCCAAATTATATTCTGGTACTCGATGAAGATCTGTAAAATTAGAGCCTAAAAGTTTTGGAATCAGCATGTTTTCTCCATTGTTGTATTGGCTTTGTTTGAACAAACTAGCACCACGTGGTGGTGGAAATGAGCAAACAACAGAAAAGAAATTTCTAAGTTTGTAAACAATCGGAAGACATGTGATTTTATAAACAAAAAGGCAAATTGATGCATTGTTTATAAAAAGCAAATTTTGGGAAAACAGGACGATATTATTTACAGGCTAAAACTAAAATATCAAGGATAACACTAAATGCTATGTCCATGCTGCATCCCAAATGCTCAAGGCTAATGCTAAATGCTAAGGCCATGCTGCATCCAAAACGCTTAACCCTTTGTGTCACCGGCCCACCGGTGGGCCAAAGCCACATTGAAAACATGATTATCTCTATATGGCACTTGAAAGCTTACACGTTAACACCGATGGGATTAAAAAACATGCAATAATTCTGTTGATTTTCTCAAATTTGGAATTGTGCTGAACACATTGTGATCATAGAACACACTTTAGTTGTTTGTGCTACAGCATGCACATAGGCTAAATTTAAGTTTATTCATGAAGCACAGGATTGCTTTACTGTAAGTGTGTTTGTATCACTTAGGTAAAGGCTGTAGATGTTGTATTCTAGGCCGTGTGTCCTGTTAACTGAATTAAACACGTGTGTGTGTCTATGCTAAATTTGGTGACTATAATGTGATTCACAATTTGAATTTGAAAATCAGAAACAGTGAACGCGCATCTAATTAATCCTGAAACAAAAACCCTTTTCATATCAAAGCTAAAGGGAACGAAATTCCCCCAAATATAAATTGGAATATGTGTGATAATCCTGTCCTGTTTACATTATGGGCCGAAAAGGTCAAGCCTACACTGGACAAACTCAGTAAAAAAGGTCTTAACATTGACGGTACTGATAATGAAATTTTCACTTGGTGGAAAACAGTGGGTAGTAAGCAGAAAAAATCAAAACATGATGAAGTAATTGAAGCTTTAAACTTCATAAGTTATAAACGGCTAGATAAGTCAACAAAATTTCTATCTTCGCTTATGGATGTTAAATGTGAAGAAGTGCATTCTAAAAATGCAGAGGCAAAAATGTCTGAGACAAAGATTCAAGATCTGCAAACACAGCTAGATAAATTACTATCTGAGCAGTTAGCCCTATCTGAAAAGTGTAAAAATCACAAATACACCATTGCAGATCTTAAGGCTAAGCTAAATGCTAAAACGTCCAAGTCTCCCAAAAAGCTCAACAGTGATGGGACTAAAAATTTGCATTTCTTAGAGGAGGCAGCCTGCTCTAACAATCATGTATCTTTTCAGACAGATGAAGCATGTGAAAAATTTTTGAGAAGAGTGCCTGTTTCAGCCTTCAAGGTGATACGGCACCCAAACGGCACAGAGTCAAGCATTCGGCGTCCTTTAACGGTAACTGAATGTAACCTGTTTAAAGCAGAGATCGGACCATTCCCTTTAAAAGGGCCATTCGAACCATGGTGGCGACGCATTGTTAGTCTAAAACATGCATTTCAGCTCGAACCAAAAGACATTTGGCAAATTGTTATCAGCTCAATTCCAGATGTTCTGATCTATAAGATACCACAGGCATTGATGACAGGCACCATTGTGCAATCAACGTATCAAAATGAGCCTGAGCGTGAAATCTTTAATAGACTAAAACAATGCCTTCGTGATCTGCGTGGTTGTAGTCCTGTTGGATGGGAATTGATTTTCAATCGGAAACAGAGTACGGAAGAATCGTTTGAGACATATGCAGAAAATATGTTTGAACTTTTTGAGGAGTATTCAGGAATTGAAGGTGTTAACCACAACAATGTAACTCTCCTTGAATTACTGCTTACAAATGCAGGGCCGCGTGTACAGCAATCGCTCACGTATGGAGCTTCTCCAGCACAAAATACATTCGAAGGTATTGTTAGCTGGGCAACAAGACTTGAGTCACGCAAACAAATACTTTGTGAAGTAGCTGTGTTAGAATGTCATGAAAATGATCCATTTGCAGGAGGATCCAGAAAGCCACACTCTAGAAAACTGAACAGATTCTGTAATTCCTGTCACAAAACAGGCCATACAGAGGAAAAGTGCTGGACACTGGGGAGAGGAAGACCTCCACCCTATTTCATAAAACGCAGACAATCACACTCAGACGACTCTAACCAGCGCTCTGCAAGCAACCAAAGCTCAAATGCATCTAAAAATCTTTCTGATCTAACAACTTTGGTCACTCAAGGCCTTCAGCTATTAGCGTCATTTGCTAGTCGGGTAGCAGCCCAATAGCAAATAGCTTAATAGTTTAAAATCAAAATTTATTGAATTCATTCAATCTGTCACATTTTACCTCTCCACTCTATGGGAGCTGTTTCGCATACAAAATTTGTAAATGGTTACGTTTGAATTAATTCTGAATGACTCTGAAAGACTGTTTTTTTCCCTGGATAATTGGATTCGTATATTTCCACATCTTTCGCGTCAGATTAGCGAGGGCTAATATCCGATACCATTTTAAGTGTACTTGAATGAGGGGACAAGTTATTTCCAACTAGAATCAGCAAACGCTGTTTAATCAACCTAGGTTTGGGTGTGTCCATATCCACTGTTTTAGGTCAGTGATCGCTTTGGATAAACGTGCGTGGTTTAAAGACCACGGGCTTGGCCTAAAGCCATTTTAAGGGAAGTTGAGTTGATAAACTGTCCTCTTTCTTGGTGGTCAATCGTCCCTACTGAAGTGACACATTGATTTAAGTTCTAGAGGAGGCATTCAAGGGGACTTGTAAAGATATCTCTGATTGCACGTATGAATGCGGCAGATCCCAGATATTTAGTCAAATTACCTCTGAATTGGTTATTGGAACTGACGGGTGTGTGTCGTGCGGCCTTGAGAGAAGGACTGCAGAGCGATATAGCTTCCTGATCTGAGCGGATAAACGAAAAATTAAGAGTTCAAAAGAATAAACAAACGTTAAAATGGCCACTTGGCTTTCTTATAGTCTTTAAAAAGACTAGATGAAAAGAAAAGTATTCGAAACCTACCAAACAGAAAAGGAAAACAGCAAATGTACATTTATCAGCCTGAGCCAGAAAGCCTTTTCATATCCAAATGTATTGACATGAGAACAAGCAGAGACTCTTCGGAGACCAGACATAAAATAATTTCAGTTATATTCTTAAATATGATATAATTGTATTATAACTCAAATTATAATACACATTATATTGTAATCGCCACACCAAGCAGGGCATTAATTAGAGAATTGTGACATTAATCCTTACAATTCGATTTCCTTGAGCTACTACCCAGTGCCAAAAGGGCGGACGGAGGTGTGCTTTTATTTTTTACATTTAAAAAACACTCTCAGAAGTGTGGCACAGGTAATAGCAAACTGATCAAGGACGCATATTTACAAGGAGGGTGTGAACTTAACATCGAACAGAAGTACCACAGCCTTTTGCAGGTCACAAGAGATCTGCACTAACCAAATGTGTGAACGACACCATGAACTAATTCATGCCCACAGATCTGGCTGTAATGAAAGCAACTTGTAAAACCCGAAAACTGGGATCTCTAATGCTTTGACACAGCAGACTGTGAAGGCTCGACTGCAAGAGCAGCTTTAAAGTGTCACACACTGCACTAAAACAACAGCAATAATTCAGACCTGGTCAATGAAACTGGTTTCATGTGACAACAGGAATTAAAATTGCAATGGACATGATAATGGAGCAAGCAAAAGAATTCCACATGTCTGAATTTGAAACTGTTGAAAACATCAGAATTAACTGTGGTTCTCTCTGCATTTGTTTCTGTCAGGTTTACTTCTACAATTCCTCGGAGGACGGATGCCAGGACGGGCCGGACCTCACGATTGTTAGAACATAACCTGAGACTCGGGAGATGGGTGAAAAGACAATTCAAAAGGCCATTTACATCTCACAGTAGCACATCACTACATTAGCATGGCCTCCCAGTTTAGAACTGGAACTAAATTTGCAACACAATTGTTATAGATTATATTCCACCCATCTCCTAGACATGAACACTGAACGCACTCCTCCATCACTACACCTTCGCATCATCACCACCTGGAATAGATCCAAGTCTATCCAGGCTTAACACTACACATCATGAGAAGATAAAGATGACGTAGAGTCCAAAAGTGTCACTTCACTAAAGATCTATTGTGCATCTTCACACTAACAGATCCAGATAGCTTCAAACACATAGGATGGGAAAGCGGATCCCATGATGACCGTCTAACAGAGACACACATAGCATACGCTATTCACAACACTCTGCCAACTCATGTGAAAACACTGTAATATACATATGAATGGCTACAGTCACAAATCAATGATGCAAAAACAAAATTAAAGCAGAGGCAGACCTGCTATTAAATTTCAAAATGTTTAAACTTTCTGATTGTTATTGGGGTGGTTGGCAAATCATAGGGCCCATGATTTCTCAACAAACCACTAATAACAGAAACATCAAAAATAACAAATAGATCTGAAGTGTGAGCGCTTCAATCAATTACAGAATTTTACAATTTAACACTGTCATTGACTGTGACTCATAGCCAAAAAACACACACACACTCTCTCCCTCTCTTTCTCTCACACTCACACACAGACACGCACACACACCCTCACACAAACACACACTCTCTCACACCTGTTGCAAGGAATGAACAATCTCCATTCTCGTATGACTAAACATGTTCCAAGTCACTCCTTATATCTGCATAAGTGGCTTGCATTGGCAGATTCCTGAACAAACACTGATTATTATATACATATGCATTTATTGAATAGTATTGTTGTTATTACATGACTTCTTGATCCACAGAATCTATTTCATTGCTTTGATTACACTGACCTCTTGCTGCATTTCCTTTGTATAATTCAGACCAAAAAATATATATATACATTTAAGAATTGGATGTTTAATATGAGACATCCTTACCAGTCAGGACCTTGAGGAACATATGAGACAGATGTACCATTCACACTTGCTGACAAGAACATGGTATTTTACATTGAACATGACATGATTTTGTTTTGTTGCATTATGCGTTTCTATGCATTTCTTCACGAGTTCAAGTTCATATGTGCTCAATCGTAAAGCGGACATTTAAGATGCTTTTCAGATGTCTCACACAAGGCAGTGTGAAGCCAAGAAGAGCCCCTTCACCCACTGAGGTCTGTCCAGACAACCGCACCGCTGGAGGTGACAGGATTGGTCAAGAAGGGACAGATTATCGCCCTGGGGAAGGTGCCAGAGAAACGGAAGTTTCTCCATGAAGGAATGACACGTCAACTGAACAAGTCAAAAGGTCCAGATTGACTCTATGAACTTTGCTCACATCACTGGAACACCAGAAGAAAGCCTGAACGCCTCATCCACCTGCTGGACTCAAGCTGCATACACCTGGTGAGACCAGGTGTTCTGCAGGTGAACACAGCCCTATGGGTTTCTAAAGATGATAACATTGCAAAGACAATTTGAGTTACATCTCAAGGATTACAACAAACGTCTTACTGTGACCCCGTAAGTGTTCATCCGAATGTGACCCACGGGATCAAGGAGGGAATCTGTAAGACTGGAAAACTGGTTGGAGAGATAGACTTTGACCACTGGTCGATGAAACAAAGGATCTTGCTGGAAATTTACATTTGACTTCCCCCCTCTTCCCCTGAGACAAAAAGTCTCACCTCATCTGCATTTCATTCTCTCTCAGTAACTCCTAAAACTCACATAAGAATATATATGGTTAAATATGAATGAATATCATCAAGTTTGATACATGTTTGGTATTATTTGAAATGTCTCAGTGTGACTGGTACAAATGTCTCATTCCCAAAGAAGTAAATCAAAAGTTAATAAGGTCTTAATAGTTTAGAGATAACTGGCACACAAAGGAATGTGGTCTCTAGCCTACCCCCAAAAGGTGTGAACCTCTGAATGCAAATATCCATGGTTAGCCTATATAATGAAACGCAGCGAGAGCTCAGGGCCTTTTTCTGTATTCAGATTAGCCCGTGTGGTTGAGGGTCTCGCGACTCTCCGCTCACGTAGCCATACAATGTCGGGTAAAGGATTTTCCTGTTTGTTCTAGAACATTTGATGGTTTGCATTGATTATCTTTCAATTGATTATGGAATTGTAATAATACATTTACCTGACATAATAAATTGTTATATTTGATTATTCTAACAGACTTTGATTTTATTTTCATTGGAGTTAAAAAGGAATAGTCAAACATTAACGTATATTTAATGATGCACAGATATCATTGAAAAACCTTTTCATTTTATGGAGTCAGATGAAACGAGTTAATAAATAAGATAAAATGCATTGCATTTAATTAAAAATCCCTTTGCCATGGGAAGAGACGGAACACGTGTGAGACCTTCACCTCTAATCGAGTACCGCAATTGGATCGAGTTAGAAGGCCTTACATTATTATATTTTTTTTTTAATCAAAGTCATTTTAAAATTAAATCGTGAACAGGGTGAATCGAGATCGCGATTTTATAACTATTTATTGTGCAGGCCTAATAGACAGTATGTCTGCCGAGGACCATCACAATAAAGTGTTAGCAGATATTAAGCAGACAGTCTATTACACTAATGAGAGCTAGTCGACATGTAGTTGCAAAGTTATGAATGTTCAAAAGGACCATTACAATATTGTGTTACCAGTAACTACATTAACGTTAGGTTTAGAGGTAGGTTTAGAGTTAGTACCTGGTTATTACCCAGTTATTGCAATTACATGGTATGTACATGGGGAACAGGACTGTCAAATATAAAGTGCTACTCATTTACCGATTACCTAAACCCAGTGATAATCTAACCTAATTTGATCACTTAGAAATCAAAACTCAATATTTTGAGAAAAATATTTTTTTCACCCATGCATTTGTTTATTTTGTGAACATCCATACAAGTCAAGTCATCTTTATTTCTATAGCGCTTTAAACAATTGTAACCAATTCAAATTATGCTGTAAAGCAGCTCTAAGTGTCATTATTCAGTCAGTTCAGTTCAATAACTGTAAAGTTCATCATCAATTGTGTATATATACACTGTATATAAAGTGTATGTGTGTGTGTGCTGTGACAAACTCCTGTAACTCCACTGCAACGAACAAGCAAAAGACACAAGATATCAGTGTTTTACATATGTCACATCTGTGTGTAGTTTGACGTGTATATGGCTGACCTATTTGATGGTTTGTGTGTAGTTACTATGAAAAAAAAGATGTGACGTTTTGCGTGTGTTTTGTGTTTTTTGTGTGTAGAGTTTAGAGAGAAAAGAAGCCATATTTTGAGAAATTGTAAGCAAAGTTTAAAAACTGTAATATTACATAATATCAATGAAATAAAAGGCCACTTCAGTGTACTTAAAGAGTATACACTTATGTTTATTTACACACGTAAAGTAACACCAGGTAAAATTTAACTTTTGCTCTCGGGGTCCCGCCCCCCCTACAGTTGGGAAACAGTATTGTCCTCTACTTACTGTCGTAAACCGTCATGAATGTAGCACTGCATTTGTTGACAACCATGATAGCCGTGAACACTGTAGGAGGAGGTCACATGCAGGGTTCTGCTAGCTTGCGTCGCATGTGAAATGTCTTCATCCCAGGTACAGTGGCATATATTTCAGCATGTCATATGAATATAATTTCATGGGTTTTTTTTTTTTTTTTTTTCAAACGACAAATGATCGCGATGCTCACGTTTACAAGCCAGCGTCATTATAGTAGCCTAGTCTAGCCTATTGGTTACCGTTTTACTCAATCTATACTTCAATGAAATGTTTGAGTGGTAGATAACCATATATCGTCAATATTATAATATCAAGCTATATTATTATATCAATAATGCGCGCGCGTGCGTATTAATGCGTAGGCTACTCTAGCACACACACACAAGGTCTCTCGCACTCTCCTTCTCTCTGTCGTGCGCGCGTGTAATTAATGCGTAGGCCTACTCTAGCACACACACGCAAGGTCTCTCGCTCTCTCTCTCTCCCTCTCTGTCATGCGCGTATTCAATTTAATAAGTCGGGACACTAAAATTAGAGTTGAAGTACGGGACTGTCCAGGGGAAAACGGGACGTCTGGTCAGGTCACCCTAGCTAGTATGCAAGCAATATACTTACTAGTACAAAAGCATTACAGCCAAGTCCGCATCGGTCAGGCACCCCTCCTCCTCCTTCAGCTCATGCCTGCGAGAAAACGCAGGCACAGTGTAGATCCTTGTTCTGCCTTTATCGCGATCACTTTCTCTTTTGCTTTGCTCCGATAAAACCTTTGCTTTCTTGTTTTTCTGTGCTGCTTCGGCCATGACTATAACATTTGGCCCGCACATCCGATTTTAAGGAAGTGGGGGTGGGGTGGAAGTGACGTATATGCCGTAAAGCAGTCAAATTTTGTAGTTCTCTTTGTTCGCCGGTTACTACCCGAAACCCGAAGTTTAAAAGTACGATTAAAAAACGCTACAGACCCCGTCAGGCTATGGCAGACGTGTCATTCAACCTATTGTAAGTAGATGCACCATCACAAGAGACTTGGAAATATATTATGAAGGTTGAAAAGTTACCCGGTGCTGCTTTAAAGCTGCAGTCTGTAGTTTTTCCTCTTTGTCGCCATCTCTGTTCACAATCTGCAATTGCAGTTATTCGTGGAATGATCAACTGTACGCGAGTTGTGTCTCGGCACGGCACAGCGCGGATGAACACAATGTGTTGAGGAGAATGTGCGGCGGTCAGTCGTGTGGATACTGGCATTCACAATCACAGATTATTCTTTTTGGAAGTATGACCAACATAATAATTTCACTGGAAAATGTCCAGAACAAGTAACATACACTTTTGTTCTGACCAACTAAGGGAAAAAAGCATTGCAGGAAATCACGCTAATTAAATCTAATAATCGCTTATCACGACAAACTGTGCAAATTAAACTTTGTTCTCAAATTGTTAATGTTCAACATCAGCATTGCGTGACATTTAATGCCCTTCCGATATTATCCTTGTTTTCGCATGGAAACTTTAGTTAGTAATTTTTAACCCAAAAAAGTTATGGACTGCAGCTTTAACTTTCTAATTAATTAAGTTAATTTAAATTAAGTTTTAAAGTGCATTTTAAATAATTGTTTTAATAGTCTTTCATCATGCTTTAAAGAAGTGCACTTATTTTGATGTGTTGACTAACACACTAAAGCCCCGTTCACACTACACGCGACTTTGTCGCTGCAGGTCGCCAGTGGCTGCGATGGAGGGTGTTCCCGCTACTGGTTGCCTAGTAATGTTTGTGAGTGACATTCCCGGATGTTACTCTATGTTAGACAACAAATACGTTTTCTTGACGCTACAAACACACATTTTGGAAGGAAAGTCTAAATATAAATGGAATCAGTACATAAAATGCATAATATTAAAGATGACTGAGAAATAGGGATGGGCATTCGATTAAATTTTCTTAGTCGATCGTCGGGAGAATTAACGATCGACTATCGATTAATCATTAATATTTTTATTTTCAAATTCATTATTTATTTAGTAAAAAATACAAAAATACAGCGTGTTTTTCCTCGATTAGATCTTTATTAGGCTACAAGATGATCAACTTGTGGCAGTTAAACTGGACGTTCGGTTATAGGCTAAACTTGAAGATATGCTGCGGTGCTAGTCTAACACAACAGAACCTGCAGCTGCAAGTTGGCATCTTAAACAGAGACCCTCGTTTGTTCCTAAATAATAAAAAAATCATGTTAAACAATAACTTAACCAAAAACATAATAATACTTAGATCTGACAGGTTTTGTCAAAATCTAACTCAAAACTATCCAAGGCACGGAGTCAAGAAAGAGTGAGAGAGATTAGCCTAAGTTACCTTACAATCAATTAGCCTAGCTAGGCTACTAAACAAAGCCTCATAAAAAATAACTAGTAACTCACATAAAACTTCTACACCAGTCTACTGATTTGTGTTGAGAAATTTGTTGATGACATGATCTGGGGTCAGACGCGACCGCAACCTGGTGACCGTCAAGCGTGTTTACATTTTCGCCTGGCTCTTCCCCGCGAGTCTCCGCAGAGTGCTCGCGCACCTCCCCAAACGGACGAGGCGTTTATTTACCACAATGACATAATTTTTGCCGCGCTCACCTTCGCGCTCGGGCGAACGCGTCGAGTGTAAACAAGGCTTCAGTCCAGCCGCTGAAAACACCCGCTCTGATGGGACTGACGTTGCCGGGATGCACAGGAACCTCCGCGCTAACTTGACCAGCCACTTTCCACTCACACTGCGCAGCAGCATTAGTTTAATAATAATCGATAACAAATTAACGTGATCGACGAAATTCTTAACGATCAATAATCGATCGTCGATTAATTGTGCCCATCCCTAAAACAGTGAGTGTTCTTTGCCATCGCGGCTATTTAACTGCAGCAAACGGGCAAATACCGGTCTATCTAGGTTCCCGAAACCATCCAGGCACGGAGTCAGTATACGGTGAATACCACTGTATGTACACAGAGATATATCATACATTGTAGGACAGTTTCTGACTGCTAAAATGAGCTTCTCGTTCAACTTGCCTCGGTCAGACTCAGCACTGAAGAGTGACGCGCTCCACTGACTTCACTCTTATAGACCTTATTCGATCTGCGTCATCAATGTTCGCGGCGGCCATTTTGTTGACATAGAAACCACGGCAACTGTCAGTCAGTCAATTGACAAGCGAGGCAGCGTCGGTATTATCCATGGTATTATCGCTGTTTTTTTTTTTTTTAAAACAGCGGGATGGTGTGCTGTGTAATACACTGCTGTTCTAACAACAGCAATAAGAACACCGGAGTTAATTTTTATGCGATACCGACTGTCAGAAAACGTGAAGAGAGTGAGACAGAGGAGTTGAGCCAGCGCAGGAGAGACTTGTGGCTAGCTAGGATAAACAGACTAATCTGCCAACTCCCTACAGCAATGTCTGCTCCTATCATTTTACCACAGGTAACGTTATTGGGGACATTTAATTTTGAATTTTACAATACTATTATAACATGTTCCTGTTATCTCTGTGAAGCTGCTTTGAAACAATTTGTATTGTAAAAAGCTCTAACTGTTATATAAATAAAGGTGACTTGACTATTGATAACGTTATATGCCTCATTGATACTAGGTAGGGAATTAGTGCTTGTGTGATACTGTGTTATTTTGTTACAACGATCGTAAAGGAGCCCTGCGAAGTGTAGCTAACGTTATGCGGATACTGTATGAACGTTAACGTTATAAATATCCGGTTAAAAGTTACGGCTGGCAATAAGGAGGGATATTTACTTAAGGCTATTGGGTCTATTTGATATGGGTCCACACAAATCAAGCTTATCTTCTCTTGATACCGACGAGATGAAGCCATTAGGCTACTGCTCACCTCAACTCAAATCTGCGTGCGGCTATGGGCAGGACAGTTGTTATGTCAACAATATGGCCGCGGTTAGCTACTTCCGGTGTTTGCGAATAAGGTCTATTGGTTGTCGCTCCCGAAAGTCGCTCTTCATTTTAATAAAGTTAAACAGATCTCAACTTTGTCGCGCGACAGACACGCCATAGAGAACATCTTTAATCTTGAGACCATCTTAAAGGCCATTGCACACTGAAGTCCGAAATTTTCGTATGCGTTTTTTCGTGCTCGTCAGCCTATAATTTCGTCACGAAAAGAAACCTTGCACACTGAGTCCAATGCGTATTTATTAAACCTTTGCGGAAAAAAACGCAAAAAAATACAAAATGGATTCGTCAAGCAGTGAGAATGATTTTGTTGCCCTCTCTCTTCTTTAAAAGAGAAAAAGAAGAAAAAGAGGGTCCATCCAAATGTGCCGAGAGGAAGGAGAGTTTCAGCTCGTCAAGGAGTTGCGCAATTATCCCGAGCGATTCAAAATTTACCTCAGAATGTCAATGGAACAGTTTGATGCTTTGCTAGCAATACTGGAGCCATATATTAAAAAGAAGACCACCAAAAAAGACACACACACACACACACACACACACACACACACACACACGGCCGGCAGAAACGCTGGGCATACAGAACAGCTGTATCATGGTTTGTTTATCATACAGTAGGCTACTCTGTGCTGCGAGACGAAGTGTATCAACTTGTGAGATGCCATTCTGGATTGTGTCGTTCGCTTGTACGGTGGGTCTGAACAGTCAAAAAACCTCTCAAAATGCTGGCTGTGGATGCGAAAAACGCAGAAAATCGAACCTGATCCGAATTTTTTTTTGACGGACGAAAGTTTCGGAGGCAGTGTGCAAGCGTGATTGACATAACGTGAGGTCGATTTTTTTTTTTAACGTGCGAAAATTTCGGATGCGAATTTCGGACTCAGTGTGCAATGGCCTTTAATCTTGTCTTTAATCACTTTTTTTTACTGTGTTCTTAGTGTTTTTATTTTATAATATTTATAATATATTGCAGTTTCATAGTTCCTGTTTTAGCTGAGTGAGCTTTAAATAAAATGTGAACTGTAGGGGATCGCTCAATTTAATTGTTTATGGAAATGTTTGTGCAAATATATGTGCTGGTTTCATCCGTCTTAAGGCCCTTGCACACCGAGCAATTTTCGTATGCGTTTTTTTTCGGATTCGTAATTCGGTGGCTCTGAATTGTCAAAACACCATTCAAACTGCTTGCTACAGATGCGAAAAACGCAGAAAATCACCCGATCAGGTTTTTTTAATGACGGACGAAAGTTTCGAAGGCAGTGTGCAAGCGTGATTGACATAACGAGAGGTCGAATTTATTTTTAAAAAAACAATTTTTAATTTCGGACTCAGTGTGCAAGGTCCTTAACTCATTGTGTGTATTTATTTATTAATCATGGTGAGGCAAATGTGTGTATTTAAGGAAGCTGTGTCACTAGTGTAATGGAGGTTACACTACCAGGAGGACGGATTATGGTTTGAGGGAATTTGCACAAGGTTATTGAAGGTTATTGAAGCGCTGCTTGAGTGCACTGTAACGCTGGCCTCAGTAGTTGAAGAGGAGAGTTTGTACTGTATCAGTTGTTTTTATTGATAACCTGTTTTATTTCTGCTCTTAACCATATTTATTTGCACATCTGCTTTTAATAAACACAATTTTGGACGTCAGCGTCACTCCCGTGTTTACATTCTCCTTGTACTCTTTTTAAAGGTGTCCTGAAGTTAAGATAAAGTCAAATTATTATGTTTTTCAGATTCTGGTAATTGTTGGTAATTTCAAATTTCGCCCATTCCTCGAGACATCAGCTGGATTTTTCATTAGCTGTGTAACCGGCTTGATTTAAAGGGGACGTTGGACATTGGGAGAGTTTGAGAAAGATTATTTCTTCAATTATAATCGTTTGTGTCATGTGTCCGGGACCATAAATCCACAAGTGGAGATGACAGCTTTAAAATCACTGATACTTTAAGCGTATAGCCTACTGTAAGTTTAAGCAAAAACATATGAGAACAAAGTGATAGGACAAGCAAAAACTGAGAATAAATATGTGTTTTTTTATTAGTTATAATGCATAGTGTATTAGTATTGTGTCTTTACAAAGGCACAACTATTTTCAAAACTGAATTATGATTTAAATCAGGTATTTTATCTGTTCTGTGACAACTCTGGCTCAACTTTGCTCAGGTTCAGAGAAAACTGAACATTTTTATCAACTTAATCAAAATTCAGTCAAAAAAACATTGTTGGCTTCAGTATTTTAGATATAGACTGACATTATTGTTAAAAAAAGATCACTCTAATCTGTGTAGAAGATCTAGATGTAGTTGTTGTGTGCTGTCGTTCTGCTTTTCATGGACTCTTCTATATGTTGATGTGCTCGCTCTGGAAGAGGCTCTTTGTTTGGGAATTGATATTCACTCACTCTCTCGTTCCTCTGGGAAGAGATCCTCCCACTGTCACTCTATCTGCTCTATCACTTCTTCTGCCCTCCATCTTTCTGCCTTCTTTCTTTCTTCTTTCCGCCGTCGCCACTTACATTCCCTTCACTTCCTTTGTTTTCTTCTCTAAATCCCTCTTTCCCTCCTGTCATGTTCTCTCTTTCTCTTTTTCTCTCTCGGTTTGTTTTTCTTGCTGTTTTCTTTTCTTTCCCTCCTCCTTTCTCCAGCTGTCCCCATCCCCCTCTTCTTCCTGTCCAAAGCCCAGTGAGACGCCCCACACCTGTACAACAAACACCACACACACACACACACACACACACACACACACACACACACACACACCACACGCCCTAAACACCTCCTGTCCCTCTCTCTCTCTCTCTCTCCTCTCTCTCCTCTCTCTCTCTCTCTCTCTCTCTCTCTCTCTCTCTCTCTCTCTCTCTCTCTCTCTCTCTCTCTCTCTCTCTCCTCTCTCTTCTCCTCTCTCTCCTCTCTCTCTCTCTCTTCTCTCATCAGTGCCCACAAGAGTCTCTCGCTCTTAAACTCTCGTTTTGTGCCTCTAAGCATGAGACTTATTGATATAAATAGCTGTGCACAAAGTGCACTGTGTTCAGTGCTGGACAGCCCAACACAGAGGTGAGTGTTGTGTGTGTGTGTGTGTGTGTGTGTGTGTGTGTGTGGTGTGTGTGTGTGTGTGTGTGTGTGTGTGTGTGTGTGTGTGTGTGTGTGTGTGTGTGTGTGCGTGCGTGTCTGGAATGCTTCAGTACTCAAGTGGCAGATAGTATAACACACAGTATATATTTAGGGTCCAACGGGGAAAATATTTATAAAAACTGAATATTTAGCTAAATATGAATGTAAATTTCAGTCTGAATATTTATATATATAATTTTATCTTCATCATATTTAAATATTTTGCTATATATAGATATAATTTATAGACAGACTGCAGATCTGCGAGCCATATGATGAGTAAAAGGGGCAAATGTACAGCAAATTTGTTCATTTATATGAACAAATGTATTAAAATATATAAACTTTTCGTGCAAACAGATATCCTGAAAAATATATATAAAAAATATATAATATATAAACACGAAAAGTTTATATATTTTAATACATTTGTTCATATATTTGCACTTTTCTTAATCCAGCTTTAGCTGTTTTACTAATTTATAATATAATGATACTATATGTTATATAATAAATATCAAAATAAATAAATGAAGTGTACACTGTTGTGTACATTTTCTATTCACAATGAACAACTCTGTGTTCAGTTTCTAAAAACATAACATAATATAATGAAATGTAAACTATTGTGTAAATGTTCTATTGACATTATATTCCATATGCATAAATATACCACACTGCAGTATTTATGCATATTGAATATAATGCATATAACAACACATAATAACATAATAAAACATAACATAATATTATAAATAGAAAATGTACACAACACTTTACACTTAATTTATTATTTTGTATATCTATTATAAAATATTGTATAATTATATTATATTTTATTGTAAATTAGTAAAACAGCTAAAGCTAGATTAAGAAACTGAACACATATTATTACAATATAATATAATAATATACTGGAGATTAAAAAAATGAATAGATGTTGTATCGCAGATATATAGTTTAGATAGTTTAGCAGTGGTTAAAGCATTGACGGGA
This sequence comes from Chrosomus eos, assembly GCA_036326025.1. Taxonomy (NCBI): domain Eukaryota; kingdom Metazoa; phylum Chordata; class Actinopteri; order Cypriniformes; family Leuciscidae; genus Chrosomus; species Chrosomus eos. Next base: position 34,562,523 of record CM070826.1, on the reverse strand, counting down.
CGTTCTGATCGTGTGATCCTCAGGAGTGTACGTCTGACGTCGAGACGGTTAAACTGTGAAGCGGCCGCTGGATTTGAAACAGTTAACAGCCTTTATTGGCGTGTAAACAAAGGCTGAGGAGGAACGTCTATCTCTCTCGCCCCCCGAAACCTGCACAACATCAGATGAATCTTTCCCCATTAAGATGACAACACAATCTGAGTGTAAATAAAAGAGTGAGGGGAGATGATACATCAGAAGGAGACCAGCACACCTCCATTACAACAACACATTTATTTCCATCCAGAGAGCGAGAGAGAGAGAGAGAGAGAGAGAGAGAGGAGAGGAGAGAGAGAGAGAGAGAGAGAGAGAGAGAGAGAGAGAGAGAGAGAGAGAGAGAGAGAGAGAGGGGCAATGGACACCAGCCAGGATGCAGAAAGAAACCCATATCTAAATGCAATGAAGGAAATGAGCATTTTGGGACGTTCAGACATTAACTTTCATCAATGCAGTCATTCCAAACACACACACACACACACACACACACACACACACACACACACACACACACACACACACACACACACACACACACACACTCATAAAGACCTGGCAGTAACATACAAGCAGTCGTTAAGCACATAACAGTAGTTTTGTCACCATTAACCAGTGCTGAAAAAGCAATAGCAAAGCCCCATCTGTCGTGTGTGTGTGTGTGTGTGTGTGTGTGAGTTTTGTGTGTGTTGTGTGTACTGTCAAAACAAAAGGCCAACCTTGGATCACATTCTTAAAAGTCATTTTTCCAGGGAGAATCACAGCCATAACAGAGCATTCTGGTGCTGTTTCTGAGTGTTTTAAAGCTCTGAAGACAACAGAGTGGTGCTAAAGTCAAGCTGTGTGTGTGTGTGTGTGTGTGTTTTGTGTGTGTGTGTGTGTGTGTGTGTGTGGGGTGTGTGTGTGTGTGTGTGTGTGTGTGTGTGTGTGTGTGTGTGTGTGTGTGTGTGTGTGTGTGCGTGTGTGTGTGCGTTTGTGGGTGTGTGTGCGTGTGTGTGTGTGTGTGTGTGTATTGATTGAGCTGTAATTGATCTGATAGTTCTCTGTGATAATTGACTATTATCCGTGATTACAGACGGCAGCTCTGTGGCTTGAACTCACTGACCAGCGACAAAACAAGAAAGGCTGTAAACACACAAACACACACAGCTCTCTTAAACAACACTTACACACACAACAGTGATGCGCTCACTGACTCATGTTTAATACATTACTAATACAGCTGATGTGACATGCTATTGTGTCTGTATATGACTCAAATAAAACATTCCAGTCATTTCATAATGATTTAAATATAAGCTACTGTACTCGCACAATCCCTTTAAACACCTAGTATATGATTCTGCTCTTTCATGATAAGGACTGTTGATAACAGTATAAGCCTTATGAAGACTGTAATATTACATTATTAGTTACTATTCAAAAGTTTTGGGTGGGTGCGATTTTCTTTTTTGGGGGGAAGTTATAAGGTTAAAAAAAAGTTATATTTCAAATCAAGTAAATGTTGTTCTTTCCATTCATCAAAGATTTATAATTTTTTTATGATGACATTACTAATATGTGTCTGAGAATGACTTTTATACAATATTACTGTCCCTTCATTACTGTATTTTCATAAGGCTGTTATAACACGTGACTGTCCCTCAAAACAACTGTCACATGTTTGATCCTCTTATAAAAGTCTGTCCACACGAAGGAAGATAACTATAACAATAAATATATAGTTCTAAAATATTTCTAAATATAAATGAATAGCACAAATTAAACAATAACAGCGTACAGAAACAATATCATTGGAATCACTTTCAGGATGGTTTTTTCCAGCTGATGAACGATAAAAACATTGACAGCCAATCAGAATCCATCCTGCTTTAATGAGCTCGAGCATTTAAAGCGACAGACACCAAAACTGCAGCGCACGCTTATAATAAACAGAACAATATGTGGACGCTAATATAGCTATCGTTATAGTTATTATAGTGACCATTCTTGGTGTGAATGGGCCTTAAGCCATTATTATCCCTGCATAAGATTATTATAATTATTGACTATTATTAAAATGGCATAGTATGTTATTATAGACTACAGTCTTGTTCTTTTATGAAACCGCAATGATATTGTTCTGGTTCTATATCGTAATAGTACAGGTATTATACACATAAATATCCAGAAATGAACATCCACACACAGGAACAGCGCCTGATGGTGGAGAGTGTGTGTTGTGTGCGTCACGAGTGAGGAGTGTGTGTTGGTGGTGTCTGACCCTGCCTGATAGGTCCTCTTGATTTGGTTTAGACAGATGCAACTCATTGTGGCTTAATAAATGAGATGACCCAGGGGAGTGTTGCTAAGCGTCTCTATTAACTCTCAAACATGTCAGCCAATATAAAAGCTCCTGACCCCTGCAAAGGTCAACGGTGACACGCATGTTTACTCAGAGAAACAAGACCAGAGCGGACAGCCCGGTTTTATGGGTCGGCTTTAAAACAGGAAAAAACCCAAAGGAATAAGACAGAAAAAGAGGGAAGAGTCAAGGCTTAATTCGAAAAGCTTTGAAGTCAAGCCAAACGCTTTCAGAAACACTGACTAACAAGTGCAGAGAGAAGCTGTCACTTTATTTATTACATTTACCTAAAGTAACTAGTTCATTAATTTTGCAGCCAGTGTGTCTAGCAACTCTCCGTTGGCTTTCGAGCTGGAAAAAACAAACTCTGGTCAGGCCAATCACATCGTGTATAGAGTTGGAGGGCGGGCTTAACATAATGACGGCAGAGTTGTGACGGTTCCGCGTGATTTTCATAGGTGATTTCCCTGCTACGTGAAAACAAATAAGATGTTGCTGGCGAACAGCGGTCTTTCGAATCGGCTTTTGCCGCGACTCTGGAGGATTAAGAGAACGTCACTTGGTGCCATGTGTAATAATTCAGGTAAAAATATCCAAAAAATGAGCTACACGCATCAAAAGAATGAGAAGAAATAAGGGCGATGATGTCATTAAAAAAATGAAAAGTTATAGTGTTGCAGAGATATCAACCTAAATTAGCATTAGCATTACTAGCCCCGGCCCGACAGGTGTTGTAATACCAGTTTCGGCCATGGGAGGCGGTATGCGGGCAATATACATAACCACCAGCCAAACTGCAACACACGAATAACTCGCACTGCTTGTATCTCTTTAATCTCTAAAAATCTCCAAATGCTCCACGCGAAACTGCGGTCTTACTATCGTGTCAATTGATTTGATTAATATGCGCGAGGGAGAGAGAGCAGGACCGCTGCTCGTGTTGTTTGAAGACGTGAGAGTGCGCGCGCGGCCGGATTCTCTGCAAGTCTCTCTCTGCTTCCCCACTCTCTCCCCCATCTCTCTCTCTCTCTCTCTCTCTCCTCTCTCTCTCTCTCTCTCTCTCCTCTCTCTCTCTCTCTCTCTCTCTCTCTCTCTCTCTCTCTCTCTCTCTCTCCTCTCTCTCTCTCTCTCTCTCTCTCCTCGTAACGCGCCCTGTCAAGCGCAGCGGCAGCAGTCATTCTAGTCTACATCTCTCACCGATCAAAATAGGCTTCGGCGGGACAAAGCGGACTATTTGACGGTTTTAGAAGATTAACAACCTGAAACTAAAAAACAGACTAGAGTAGGCCAACTTTCTGGAGGTATACTGCCCCCATCTGGTATGGAATATGTGGAGTTTGAATTGATTTTTTGACAGATGGCACCTTTAAAGGATTAGTTCACTTTTAAAAAAACTTTTGCTGATAATTTACTCACCTTTACTCACGAATTTACTGCGCGTTCGTGACTCTCCTGTTCGAACTCGTTCATCAAAATGAACAAATCTTTTTTTGAGTCATTTCATTCATTCAACGAACAAAATGACTCGAAAAAAGAATCGTTCATTTTGAACGAGTCTTTTTACGAGTCATTTCGTTCATTCAATGAACAAAATGAACTAAATGACTCGAAAAAGATTTGTTCATTTTGATGAACGAGTTCGAACAGGAGAGTCACGAACGCGCATCAGAGAACAGAGCAAGGCGAGCATTTGTGCTAATAAAACTTAAACTTTTTTATTTCTTTTTGAAATGACCGATGGTTTCGCTAGATAAGACCCTTATTCATCGTCTAGTGTCGTTTAAAGCCCTTTGAAGCTGCACTGAAACTGTCATTTGGACCTTGAACCGTTTGGGTCCCATTGAAGTCCATTATATGGAGAAAAATCCTGGAATGTTTTCATCAAAAACCTTAATTTCTTTTTGACTGAAGAAAGAAAGACATGGACATCTTGGATGACATGGGGGTGAGTAAATTATCAGCAAAAGTTTTTTTAAAAGTGAACTACTCCTTTAAGTCATTCTTAAAAAAGGAAGATGTGTTCGGAGTTTTGACGACCGGATACGGCAAAAGTTTAATACATCAACTAGCTCCGCTGGGACTCACTCAGCCACAGCCGTTCGTTGCTCTGGTTGGTTGTAGCGCTATCCTATTGCGTGCAGCGGGATTTTTAAAGACAGCCGTTTATCCCACCCTCGGATTGAGGTATGCCAATGTTGAGTTCCCAGACCTGACATCTTGATGTAGGTCTGGCTTGCCAGGCTAGCTGTATTGTATTATCGTTGTATATATAACAGGATTCGAGATTGTGGAGCAGAGAATATTTCTAGTAATAATCATTCGATATTTATTAGGGGAGCTGATGAAAAGGAAATACTTGACACTGTTGATAACTGTAATAATGAAAATACTGATTGCAATGATATTGACATGTCATTATTACAAATATTAAAGATTATATAGTAAAAACATACATATATATGCAATCAGTCCTTTTTAACAGGCATTTATCCAAGTACTCTAAAAACAGCAGAAGTTATTCCTATTTTTAAAAGTGTTTTTTTTTCTTCAATTTTTTCCAATTACAGACCAATTTCTCGGCTTTCCCAGTTCTTAAAAATGTTAGAGAAAGTGCTTGATAATTTTATAGAAAAACACAAACTGAGTGAACATCAGTGTGGCGTTAGAGAAAATAGGTCGACCTCAATGCAGTGAGGAAACTGTAGAAGAGTGTACCTTTGTAATTATGTACATGTGAACAAATATTCAACTTATGGTTTTGTTAAAAAACAACAACAACAGCTGGACTGCTTCAGTTGTCAGCATATATAGAGGAATTAATGGAAAGATTGTACACAACATTACCGCCTCTTGATGTTTTTGGATCATTCTCAAACGATGCTTTAGAAGCCCATCAGGTTTTGCTGCAACACTGACCTCGACACAAGTTTCAGCGGGAATGAACACGAGTGGCAGTAACACACCAACTGCAATCCTTTTCACACATTCACTCACAAGAGCACATTGTGGATTAATACAGACTTATTTTCATGCACAATTGTTAAACAAACACATTCTGACGCCTGCTAAACAAGTGCCGAAATAAAACAACAAACGGTGTTAATACACACTTATGATGTGATGTAATGTAATGTTGCTGAATAATCATGACCCTAACCTTTATCACTGAAATCCCAGATGGCCAGACAGTGATTCATCATCTGAGACTGTGGTGTACACTGTAAGTTTACAAACACATAGCTTATTAATATGAATAAACAGTGTTTATAAACGGCGTTGAGAAACGGGAAATGATATTCCTTACGTCACGACTAAACGAGTGTTTTCTCTGTCAGGGCCGAGCGAAGGCGTCCTCCCTGATCTACACACGAATCATGCACACTTTCTGATCTCAGATCAGCTGGAATCAGCAGATCACACACACCACACACACACACACACACACACACACACACACACACACACACACACACACACACACACACACACACACACACACACACACACACACACAACACCTGAGCCGGAACATGACGCAGTCGCAACATTAACCGGCATTAATGAACTGTTTGCTTATGCAGTAATAATTAACTTCCATTACATTACTTTGTGTGATTACTTTCTTAATTGCCTGAATTATGCATCAATTTAATATCTAATAAGCAGACTCAGACATTAGACAGTGTTCAGAAACAAATTGCCGACTCTTTCGGTGGTTTAATTAAAGACAGCGCTGTAAATGAGAGCGTGTAGGATGGATGTCTCCCAGTGATTTCCTGTGAGCTTAAATATGCAATTTATTATAAACACACATAAAACTCAAGTCTCGCCTCAGGAAGGCAAACCACAAGATGCCAATTACAGCATGTAAGCAGCCCCACCACTGCTTTTTACAATTCAGATTAATACATGTATTCAGGGAAATTCAATTTTGCATTATGCAAATGCCATTGCATGTCATTTTTAAGTTGGTAAGTTTCATGTCTTTAATAGTGGCGAATAAACAGGAATCCCTAGAAAAATGGCATGTTCTTATTCAAAGGAGGGAGGGGCCACTGCTGATATTCCCCAAAACACACACACACACACACTCACTCACTCACACGCACGCACGCTCGCACTCACTCACACACTCACTCACTCACCACTCACTCACTCACTCACTCACTCACCACTCACTCACACTCACTCATCACTCACTCACTCACTCACCCACTCACTCACTCCTCACTCCACCAGCTCACACTCCACTCACTCACTCACTCACTCACTCACTCACACACTCACTCACTCACTCACTCACTCACTCACATCCACGCACTCACTCACCACTCACTCACTCACACACACTCACTCACTCACTCACTCACTCACTCACTCACTCACTCACTCACTCACTCACTCACTCACTCACTCACTCACACACTCACTCACACGCACGCTCGCACTCACTCACTCACTCCACTCACTCACTCACTCACTCACCACTCACTCACTCACTCACATCACTCACTCACTCCACACTCACTCACACTACACACTCACTCACTCACTCACATCACTCACACTCACACTCACTCACTCACACACTCACACATCACACACACACTCACTCACCACACACACATCACTCACACAGACACACTCACTCACACAGACACACTCACTCATCACAACACACACAACTCACTCACACAACACACCACTCACACAAACATCACTCACACACCACACCCCACCACACACACACACACACACACACACTCACACACACACACACCACACACACACACACACACACACACACACACACCAACACACACACCACCACACACACATCACTACCACTCAACACCACTCACTACACACACTCACACACACACACACACACACACACTACACTCACACTCACACAACACACTACACTCACACAACACTCACCACACAACACACCAC
>CM070826.1:34342690-34550190 GCA_036326025.1 Chrosomus eos | reverse complement strand
AGATGTCTTATCGATCACAAGTTCAGTATGGCGTACCACAAGGCTCAGTACTAGGACCGCTGCTGTTCACTCTGTACATGCTACCATTAGGAGATATAATTAGGAAATATGGAATTAGCTTTCACTGTTATGCTGATGATACTCAGCTGTATATTTCTTCACGCCCTGACAAAACTTACCAATTCACAAAATTAACGGAATGCATAGCTGATATAAAAAACTGGATGACTAGTAATTTCCTACTACCTGTTTCTGAAAAAACAGAGATTCTAATCATTGGACAAAAAACTTCCTCACGTAATAACCTAGAATACTGTCTAACACTTGATGGCTGCTCTGTTAAGTCTTCGTCGTCAGTCAGGAACCTGGGTGTGCTCTTTGATACCAATCTTTCATTTGAAAGTCACGTGTCTAGTATCTGTAAAACCGCATTTTTCCATCTTAAAAATATATCTAAATTACGTCATATGCTTTCAATGACAAATGCGGAACAGTTAATTAATGCGTTCATGCACTGTAAAAAGTAATTGCTGATTCTACTTAAGAAAAACTAGTGAATTTAACTTATACTTTGGAAAATTAGTTGATTTAACTTGATTAGACTGTGTACTGTGAACTTTTAGGTGGAGGCAATACTTAAACTAAACAAACCTAGTACATTGTACTTAAGATTGGTAAGTGTATTGTACTAAAGGCATGTTCACACTGTTGCAAATTTCTGGAGCACAGAATTTGCATAGTAATAATAATGAAATGAATAACATTTTTAGTAAATACCCTACAATTAACGGTTTGATAATAACTATATATATATATATATATATATATGATCGTAGCGAAGGAAGTAGATCAATCAAAACTAACTTTAGCGAGACAATAACTTTATTCTAGAGCTGCTGTAAAGCGAGTAAAGTAACTACGTCACCTCAAAATAAAAATGCAGCCCAATGCTCTAGCTGTTTTTAAACAAAAAATAACAATGAAAAATCTATGGTTAACATCAGACATAGTCTTTGTGTGTGTGTGTGTGTGTGTGTGTGTGTGTGTGTGTGTGTGTGTGTGTGTGTGTGTGTGTGTGTGTGTGTGTGTGTGTGTGTGTGGGGTGTGTGTGTGCATGTTGCATGTGTGTGCGTGGTGTGTGCGTGTGTGGTGTGTGTGTGTGGTGTGTGTGTGTGTGTGTGTGTGTGTGCTGTGTGTGCTGTGGTGTGTGCGTGTGCGAGCGTGTGTGTGTGTGTGTGTGTGTGTGTGTGTGTGTGTGTGTGTGTGTGTGTGTGTCTGGAATGCTTCAGTACTCTAATAGGTGTGTTTATCTCCACAATGAGGCGGTGTGTGTTGGCAGTGGTCTGGCTGTTTCTGGGCTTGCTGTGCCCTGCAGGGAGTCCAGGACTCAGATCTGACTGAGGTCAGTGTAACTGCTGCTCAAATGATCATCCCTACATCATCCACACACCCTCAACCTCACACACACACACTCATGGGTCTGGAGATCACTAACCAGTGTAATTACCAGCTACGCTAGTATTGTTAAGGGAATCTTCTTACACAAGATGTGCCATTGTAACCAGTTCCTACCAAAATAGCTTACATTTTCTGCTATAATAATTTTAACAAAATAAGAGGAATCATAATAAACTGCTTGTTATTTTTTATTTAGTACTGTCCTGAATAAGCTGTTTACTGTACATATAGTCCACAAGACTGATAAATAAAAACTGAATTTACATACATGAGCCAGTTCAAAAGTTCACATGTCCTTGAATCTTAAAGTCCCCCAGTAGTCAAATATGCTATCCCATAAATCATCTTTGATCACCAAAATGACATATTTAAACCTTTTTTTATTTGAAAAAAAATCTTCATGCCTATAGCTTGAATCTAACTCTCGCCTCATTTAGTATACGCGGCTCTACGAATATGCAAATGAGCCCCGCCTCCACTCACTCACGCAGAGATCCACTGGTTGACGATCACTCGCTGATTGGTTACAAGGTAGTTTGTGACGTCAGAAACACCAGCGATTTCAAACCGTGTTTTTGAGACTGTCTTTGTTTCACTGCAGATTTAAGCAGAAAATACTCAGCAATGCTGTCGAATGGTTTGTCTTAAAGCATATTAAAAACACCACAGACATATAAACAACATTAAAAGCTGGATTTTTCAACAGGGAGACTTTAAAGAGGTCATGTTATGCTCCTTTAAGTCTATCAGTAACGCTCTGTTTACTTCCTGTCTCTATGAAGCCCCTCCTTCTGAAAAGCACACTGCGCTCTGATTGGTCGGCTGGATCAGTGTGTTGTGATTGGTCGAGCGTGTTTGGGAAATGTCCTGCCTCTTACCATAACCGCCAGTTTAACACACTACTAACTAACTAACTCAACCAGGCCTCGCCACTTTATTCTGCACATGAATTATGTAAATGAGGAATATTGTGACGTGTTCGATCCCAGAAGAAACTCAAGATTACAATGGAGGCGTTTCAGGAGTTCAGAAACACGGACACTGAAGAACTCCCGCTGGAGAGACTTTGTGCTTTGCAGAGCTTTTTAGTGCTCAAACTGCAACATTACACACTAAAGAAAGATGATGACGTAAAAAAAAAACAATATTTTAATACTGTCGTTCCCTGGATGATCAACGGCCGGTTTTTATGTTTTGTTATAGTTGTTCATGAGTCCCCCGTTTGCTCAGATCCTCCGGGTCCGGCACATTATTTGGTTTTCTTCCTTTTCAGCAGTGACTGTATGATTGTGAGATCCATCTTTCACACTGAGCTCAACTCAGAGACTCACATGAAAACATTCACTGATGCTCAAGAAGGAAACATGATGCATTATTGGTATAACATTTTTCAATTGAGTGATTGGGGTAAATTGTACTTGTTTTTTCACTTAGTACTGAACTACAGAACATTACATTTACATGTTGCCCAGAACACTAAATATGATCTTTAAACAAAATAAGTCATCAAAAGTTTACAAGAAGTGTTTCAAAGCTTTGTCATGTTGCTCATTATCTTTTGATGACAGTGGTGGGCTGTATAAAGTTACTACAGTTTATTGTAAATATTTGTGCAGAAACGAAGATCTGGGTCAAAGTGAGAGAGGGCAGATTTTAGGCAAGCGTAATTGACAGATTTCACAGAAAACTGTGTAGCGATGTGATTGATTTATTTAGCTTCAAACTTTGATTCAATCCAGTTGGAGGATTTTAAACATGTTTGATATTTTGAGTCGATTTTATAACACAATGTTTTCATTGCATGAGTTTGAGGTCTGTGTTCGGTGCCTAGTTTTTAAGAAGCCTTTGTAATCATTTCTAATATCAGCAAGTGTATGATTCCCAGTGTTTTAAAATATGTAGTGTATTCCAGTCACTGTGTGTGCGTGTGTGTGTGTGTGTGTGTGTGTGTGTGTGTGCGTGCGTGCGTGCGTGCGTGCGTGCGTACGTGTGTGTGTGTGAGAGTGTGTGTGTTTCTGCTGACATCAGAGGAATGGTGTCTGAGGAAGGTTTCACATGCATTACTGGTTTCAGGCTAGCTGACGAGCTCGGTGGCATTTCATACACTCACACGTAACATACATGGATCATCGTAAGGGTCCCAGTTAATGGAGAATATCTGGTGTCCGTGTCGCTGACAAGATGAATGTGGTATTACATTAGGCAGTAGTAGCACTGCAGTTAATAAGGTTATTCTGCATGTCTGATAAGGTGCTTTTCTGACACATTTGATCATAAACATAATTCATCTGGGGCATAAAGACAAGGGTCAGAGACCGGCTTTAATGTGCATGTGTGTGAGAAAGAGATAGAGAAGCAGGAGTGAGGCTGAGAAAGAGGATGATACGGGGTGTTGCGGTGAACGAATCCCACTTATTTCAACTTAAAAACTTAGCTTCAGGTGCTGCCTTAAATTTGAAGTATAATCAAATTAGCAGTATAATTAATTTTAACACATTTTTTGACATCTTCAATTATTTTAATGCATTAAAGAAAAAGATGTTGCCATGACTTATTGATCATATACATGTTTACAGCTTGTGCAATACAGCAGCATGTGTGTGATATAGAGACCTGAGCATCATGCACCTAGTTTTTATTTTATTTTATTTTATTTTATTAGGTCGTCTTCTTTTTTTGCAAAGGGACATGTTCAATTTCAAATCAAACAATGTATTTTTTTATAAACCAAGCAAAATTGCAACTGAACTTAAGCGTCAATGGTCATTATGTTTTTGAAAAATCTGAACTTTGATATTTTGATTATTATGTGAGTATTATGACATTATTATCAGTTTAAAGCAAATTTACTTGTGAAAGTTGCATATGATCTGTGAGACTCTAATAGACACGTGTCCACAGAGATTTACATAAACACATTTTGAAAAACCTATAATGAATGAATCACTCTCTTCAGTTATTTTTAATATTTTAATTTATCTTCTGTATCAGTCAACTAATTCACAAGAGAACAAGAGGTTCTGACTTCTGGAACAACATGAATGTTAATATAATAGCTGAATAGCAGCAAATTACAAATAAATTGTTTGGGAAATATGTTTATGACCGGCTCACATGACAAATTTGTAATGTACATGTTAACAAATTACCGTTTTATTAGAAAAATCGTAATATTGCAAATAAAAATTGCAAGCTAACCCAAGAGAAACAAAATTTTTTTTATAGTAAATGACATTCATATTTATGTTTTAAATTATTATTTATTTGTTTGTATGTTATAATGGGATTTGTAACTGTATTACAATACTAAAAGACTTGAGTGGTATGAATTCAATAAAACAAAAAGACTTGAATCTATAATAAAATACAGACATTTTGCACTGAAAGCATTGTAAAAAAATAAAAACTTATGTTATTTGAGCTTATTTATAATAAAAAAGAGAGAGAAATGAAAAGACATTGAAGACATCTAATCGGACAGACCTTGAATTAAAAACAAAACATGATAAAATACAAACTATAATGTTCAGTATATCCCGAAGCCGTTTGAGGACATAAAAAACAATCTTTTCTGAAATGAAGCAATGAATCCTAATGGAAAGATTGCAGAGAGAAGCTCGAGAACATCACACGTCAGTCCGGCACGCTCAGGGCTTTCTGTCTCTTTACATAAAATGTGCCAAATCCTCCAGTCTGTGTTATATTGGCCTAATAGACACTGTAGAATCTATTTTACCCACATAAACAGACAGGACAGCGGAATCAGCAATGAAGAGGCCATATGAATTATGTATATTACATTACCATTCTCCTCCACTATCAAACACTGCCAAACAATAGGGATAGAAAATTGGCCAGGAACCAAGATATTGAGCAATTTTTCTGCATGCTTCTGAGCCGCCATGGCTGCGAAATTCTATTTAGTTGCTTCTGCACAGAGACGGCCAATATATAAATATATATATACACACACATTCCTCCGAAATCTTTCTGTTTTTCCCAAGCAAATCTAATGCAAACAAGTGCTGCATAATTGAAAAGTCCTCGTTCTCCGAGTCCAAAGCCTCATCGTGGAGATGTCTGGGAAACACGGCCAATGCGAGGCTGGAAAATAGAAAGAATTGTTTCATTGATTTTCCTTTATAAATCAAAGGCAGATAAATCAAACGAGGCAATTCTCCCCGGCTGCTTCACTAAAACCTTTTGTGCCGCCTACACAACATGTCACAAACTATTATTTGCAATCATGTTGCGCTTATTAATCTGGAAGCAAATGAATGAGTTGTTAGACGGAGTCACAGAGGGATTTATTGGGATGCAACACGCACGCCTGCCGTATTATGTTGCAAACACAGAGAAAGCTGCCCTTTCACATCGAATTTTACCTGGCTAATTCATATTCTCATGGAAAGGCTTTTGAAAGGAGGGGTGAGTAAAGAGATTAAAATAACAATGCAACATCTACTCCACAGGAGCGTGTGACACCGAGACGGCACCGGGTCAGACGCGAGGAGCAGGATCTGCACACGTGACTCTGAAGATAATGCTCAATTAATATGTCAGTCACTGCATCTTCTTTTATCAGCAGATTAATGCAAGCGAGAGAAGGAAAAGACACGGGGAAAACACTAAAAGTTGAGGTTACGTTAAAATGTTCACCTGCATTTTTACATTAAGGTCGATAATATTTTTTAATGTTCTTGATTTTTATGCTCACTCCACTAATTGGATCAGGAAAATGACATTTATTGATCAAAGCTGTATTTTCAGCATCATTACTCCAGTCTTCAGTGTCACATGATCCTTCAGAAATCACTATAATATGATGATTTGCTGCTAAAGACACATTTATGATTATTATCAATGTTGAAAACAGTTGTGCTGCTTCATATTTTTAGGAAACCGTGAGACATTATATTAACATTCATGTTATTCCAGAAGTCAGATCCTTTTTACACTCTTGTTCTCTTGTGAATTAGTTGACTGATACAGAAGAAATTTTTTTAAATTTTAAATATCTGAAGAATCAGGATTCTCTCACTTTTGACCAATTTAATGCATCCTTGTTGAATAAAAATATTCATTTCCAACTGACCCCAAATTATTTATTAAAAATCTTACTGACCCTTGAACAGTAGTGTACTCTGTACCAGTGTTGGGTAACGCATTACAAGTAATAAGTAATCAGATTACTTTTTTTCAAGTTACTAGAAAAGTAACGCATTACTTTTAAATTTACAACAAAATATCTGAGTTACTTTTTCAAAGAAGTAACGCAAGTATCAGACTATTGTAGAGTTGAATAAGACACTTAAAAATCAGGAGGTGGACAGGTGTTGTAATTGTATAAGTGTAGTATAGGAGTGTAAGGTGTAATGTAACGTTTAAGTGAGTGTAAATTGTTTTGTGTGGATGAAGGAAGGGTATGTCGATGTTTATTGGATGTTGATCGCTGTAAACATGTCACGCAAGAAAGCTTTCAGACTTAAAGTATCATATCATATATCATGTCATGTATTGACTGACAGTTCTCCTGTCCTCATGTTGAGTGAGATCAGGAGTAAGTACAGAAGCGTTGTGTGAACTGTGTGTGAACATGATGATTACTGTACATCTAGACAAAATGAGAGCATTTACTATCTCACTGACGGCACAAAAACACATTCAGTATTCCTCAAAATGAATAAAAACAGTGAAAAGCAAACTAAGAATACAATGCAAACCTGAAATAATTGAATGTTAGTTAGTTTGAGCGGTGCCCTCTACTGTACAGATGTCAGTTTACATCTCCTTATTCATTTCACTTTTAGTGTAAAAGCCAGGCCCTTTACATTTGCTGAAAATATAGCTTTTTGTTATTATAAAACAAACAACTAGTCCATATGAGAAAAAAAGAATGCAAAGTAACTCCATTATTTTCCATAAAAAGTAACTAAGTAATACTTTTTTAGGGAGTAACATGATATTTTAACGCACTAGTTTTAACTTTCCCCAACACTGATCTATACATACATTATAAAAAATCTGCAAGTATCCCCTGCCCAAATATTTGACTTTCATGTCTTTGCTTTGTCTAGTCTGGTGTGGGATATTCATCTTTATGTTCTTGAGGCATGTCAATGTTAATTTGGCCGTTTCTTTGAGATCATTGTTGCAAGCATCTGTTATTTAGCCGACTGAAACCGGCCTCCAACATCATTTCCCCACGAATAGCTTGTGTAACCATGTGACTGCTTTTAAAACGTACCTCCCCTCTGTTCTCATAATAGTCACCTATTATCCCCCGTGCCCTTTGAGCTCGCGCCGATCTGCTAAACACACACACCTACAGCTGATCTTTTCATCAGATTTTAAAGAGGGCGTCCCTGCTGGAGAGGCGTGGAGAAGAGGGACAAATTAGAGCTGACAGTATCTACTTAAACCAGTGAGATAACTGATCCTCAGGGACCCGGGGCCACATGGGGCAGAGAGGCTTCTCAAGGGCCCCCTCACACACAACACACAACACACACACACACACACACACACACACACACACACACACCCCACACACACACACACACACACACACACACACACACACACACACGTCTTTTAACAGGCTACAGAATGTCAACAATCCAGCCTTGAATGAGCCAATGAATCCACAAAGGAAAGTGGATTTAACAGCTGATGTCCCAAAATGCCATTTGGGGGGTGTGGGGGGGTGAAACTTGCCTTGAAATGAACATCAAAAACAAGAGTGATATATTAAATATACAACATCCCCACATCTATCTATATATCTTTAAGTGGTGTTGTTTTCATTAGGCATGTTTAAAGTGAAACTGTGGACTGTAGTGATTTTCTGCAGAATTATAACCGGCTTGAAAATATATGTGCTGGTCTTGATTGTTCCTGAGTTCACCTTTTAACCTTTACCAGCCTGAAACATGTTATGTGTTATTCTGGCGTCTTGCATGGGCTGTTATCTTCTTAATAGGGCATTTACTGCAGCGCGGTGTAGGTGTAAATCAGAGCGGGACACCAGAAGGGGGAATTAAGCCACATCAGTCTCTGTAAATCTCACATTCACTCTATCTGTGGCGATGGAGATCTCTCGGGCAATTATAGCGCTATTGTTAAAGGCGGAAAGAGTCACAAGCTACAAATGCTGCTAATTTGCCCCTTTATTTTATTCTTTCGTGTGAAAGAGCAAGCTATAGTAGAAGAGCTGCTGACTAAAAGGAAACTGAAAAAAAGTATTCTTCTGAAACAGAATAAAGGCTTAGAAGCAGAAAATTAGATTACAGGTTTGATATTCAGATTTTATTTCAGTAATAGATTTGTTTCAGTAATGAACTCAGATCAGATGACATGGCAAGTTTAGAAACGACTAGAGACACTTCATATTGGTAAAATAATATGGATACAAAAATATGATTTAAATAATGAACATACAGTAAATAAATAACAAAACACTTGTAAAGTGAGAATGTATCCACACACCACACACACACACACACACACACCACACACACACACACACACACACACACACACACACACACAACACACACACACTCTATATCACAAGAATATGAGATCTAGAAGTCAGAGACAGAGGCATGCTGGGAATCCCGACCCAACAGAGGTTTACTGATGAAAAACACTTAATAAAACCAGGTAATTATGGGTGTTGCAATAAGCAACATTATCATGAAATAATTCATCTCACATGGTTGTCATCTTCAGAAAAAATGACCTTCAAAATCAAATTGACTTAAAGTATGTTGTTCAGCGATTAGATTTAGGTGATAATAACTGTAATTTGACCAATGCTTTAATATAATTTACTTGCGCTATGCGTGGTCAGGCCAACCAAACATCTTTAGATTAGATTAAACGTGTTTTTGTATATATGAATGAAGCTAGCATAGCATTCACAGAAAAATAAATCCAGTTATGACAAACAGAACATGATGAAATTATTTCAGCAAACATCCATAAATGTGAATGAACGAGCCAAAGAAATGTGAAACGGTTTCTGTGCAGCTTTGCTCTTTTAAAATACTTTACCACAATCATTAGATCCTAATTTACTGTTTAATGTATGAGATGCGTCAGCGTGTAAACACAGCGCTCTGAACGTGCAGTAAATGAAAAATGAGGAAACTACGGCAGGACAACAGTGGATTTATGGGCCACGACCGGGCCAGCCTCTAATACGACCTTGAGTTTGTCTTCATCCACATGCAAACACCATCTTTTAGTTATTTACATTCACACAACAACAATACAGCGCGTGTTAAGATGAGCAAATGCACACGATGGAAGTGCAAAGACAAGATATTTTGAATATTTCCACAATGATCTCGTTCCAAAACAAAAAAATCATAAACTGTAAAATAATGTTAAAACATGAGGGTTTATTAATATGAGAAACGCATAATTTTGCAACTGACACACACCATTTGTGATTGTACATCAAGAATCTGGACCCTTAAATCACTTTAAAATGTAAGGAAATGAAATCAGTCTCACATAGTTTAAAGAGAGAGATCACACAAGCACACTTTCCAAACAAGACATTTCACAAAACACAAAAAGGTTTTAAATTATAAAACAATTGATAAATGATTCAGCATAAGGATAAAAAGTATTATGACACCTATTTTCCAGACACTAGTGGATATTAATGTCTAATATTTGCGGTTCCCTTTCAGTTACTCACGTTCATCGTAGTCGACGTGGTTATAGTCACGGTGTCAGATTTTCCTAAATGCTCATCGTTGACAAGAAACATGTCCGACTACATGTTGCTTGCCGACCAATAACCGCTTGTTGGCTTGCCGTCACGTGTGTGATGTCATCGAGAAGGCGGAACTAGCGACTGACTTCTGGAAACAAAACAATACCTACTGAAGCGGCGTGTCGGCTTAATGCTATTTCAGACCTCACTGAGGTGCTGAAGCGCCAACACATTCGCACCTGTGAAAGGTTATCCAATTTCTTTGGGAATTTAAATCTCCGCAGTTTCACAACGTATATCTAAGTTTACATATCTATGGTTCGAAAGCTGCGTACGGAAGAGCTTGTGTGCTCCTATTAGCTCCTATAGAGATGAGTCCCACCATAGAGATGAGTCCCACCGTAGAGATGAGTCCCACCGTAGAGATGAGTCCCACCGTAGAGATGAGTCCCCCCATAGAGATGAGTCCCCCCATAGAGATGAGTCCCCCCATAGAGATGAGTCCCACCATAGACATAGAGATGAGTCCCACCATAGACATAGAGAGGAGTCCCACCATAGAGAGGAGTCCCACCATAGACATAGAGATGAGTCCCACCGTAGACATAGAGATGAGTCCCACCATAGAGATGAGTCCCACCGTAGAGATGAGTCCCACCGTAGAGATGAGTCCCACCATAGACGTAGAGATGAGTCCACCATAGACATAGAGATGAGTCCCACCATAGACATAGAGATGAGTCCCACCGTAGACATAGAGATGAGTCCCACCACAGAGAGGAGTCCCACCATAGACATAGAGAGGAGTCCCACCATAGAGAGGAGTCCCACCATAGACATAGAGATGAGTCCCACCATAGACATAGAGATGAGTCCCACCATAGAGAGGAGTCCCACCATAGACATAGAGAGGAGTCCCACCATAGAGAGGAGTCCCACCATAGAGAGGAGTCCCACCATAGACATAGAGATGAGTCCCACCATAGACATAGAGATGAGTCCCACCATAGAGAGGAGTCCCACCATAGACATAGAGAGGAGTCCCACCATAGAGATGAGTCCCACCATAGACATAGAGATGAGTCCCACCGTAGACATAGAGATGAGTCCCACCACAGAGAGGAGTCCCACCATAGACATAGAGAGGAGTCCCACCATAGAGAGGAGTCCCACCATAGACATAGAGATGAGTCCCACCATAGACATAGAGAGGAGTCCCACCATAGAGAGGAGTCCCACCATAGACATAGAGATGAGTCCCACCATAGACATAGAGAGGAGTCCCACCATAGAGATGAGTCCCACCGTAGAGATGAGTCCCACCATAGAGAGGAGTCCCACCATAGAGAGGAGTCCCACCATAGAGAGGAGTCCCACCATAGAGAGGAGTCCCACCATAGACATAGAGAGGAGTCCCACCATAGAGAGGAGTCCCACCATAGAGAGGAGTCCCACCATAGAGATGAGTCCCACCATAGAGAGGAGTCCCACCATAGACATAGAGATGAGTCCCATTATAGAGATGAGTCCCACCGTAGAGATGAGTCCCACCGTAGACATAGAGATGAGTCCCACCACAGAGATGAGTCCCACCATAGACATAGAGATGAGTCCCACCATAGACATAGAGATGAGTCCCACCGTAGAGATGAGTCCCACCGTAGAGATGAGTCCCACCGTAGAGATGAGTCCCACCATAGAGATGAGTCCCACCATAGAGATGAGGACCCAAGCAATCCGATTGGTTCAAAGCTAGTTTTATGGGTAATCGCTTTAGTGCCTGGTTACAAATCTCACAAAATCACTTTATTATATTAGTCAATTGAACTACGGCCATTTATGTCTCTTAACTAATAGGACCCTATTTTAACAATCTAAGCGCAAGTTCTAAAGCGCATGACGCAAGTGTGTAAGTGTGCTCCCGGCGCATGGTCTAAAAGGGTTGTCCCTATTCTCTTAATGTGTAATGGGTGTGTTTTGGGCATAACGTGAAATAAACCAATCAGAGTCTCATCTCCCATTCCCTTTTAAAGTCAGTTGCGCTCACGCCATGGCGGATTCACTATTTACATGGACGAATTTGCAAGCGGAAAAACTGAATGCTTCTCCAGAGAGGAAACAGATCTGCTCATGCGCAAGGTTAAAGCGAGAAAGCAGACCATCTACGGGACAAAGTGTACGCGCGTTGTGGACCCGCCTATAGATGCACATTACAAATGCGCTCTTTAACAAAAAAATACTGCGCCATTGACCAACTGAAACCTGGTCTAAAGTCAATGGCGCAGTCTATTTCAGTTCCTCAAAATAGCAAACGCGCCAACAATGCGCCTGAACACCTGGTTTTCAGCAGCCCATGGGCACAAATGCATTTGCTATTTAAACAATGTGGCGCAGGACGTCAAAATGATAACTGTGTCCGGCTTAAACTAGCAAAACACACTTGCATCGCACCTGGCGCAGCATTGCGCCACATCTAAATATTTCATATACTAGTATATTGCACCACGCCCATGTACTTCATATTCTACTATGTAACCGAAGGTATAGATTGTGAAATGAAACATTTCTCGTTCTTGGTGATTTTTATTTAGCTTATACAATTAAATTACTATACAATAGCTGTCTGTCTTTTCTGTAAAGCTGTATGTACTGTGAAAAGCGCTATACAAATAATTATATTACTTGATGGCAGAAAACTGCTAGACTACCTGCTTAAAATGTTTTATATGTTTTATTATGTTATCTTATCTTGTACATAGAAGTGGAATTTAGCTGAAAACGGGACAAAACTCAAACGTTTGAGCAACCGAACACACATTTATCTACTAAATGCGAATTTTGTCATTGCTTTGGAACACACCAGCTTATTCATAACCTTAAGGCTAACATATTCATACTAAAAGCTAAAAAAAAAACGTACATTTTGATTTCAGGGGCCCTTAAATTCCTACCAGATAAGCCTGTGGGTCTGATCCAATCAGAATAACCCATAGAGTAAACAACAAAGAGAAGATGCATGCCATAATTCCACACATAGGCTTTTTATATATAAAAATTGGCAGTTCGTTTCTAAGGATCAATGTTCCCCGTAGTGTTCGTTTTGCTCTCACCGTGATGAGCCATTGGACAGGCAAGTCCAGCCATCTGAAATCTGTGCCTAATTTATTACTGAAAACTTGATGGTAAAACATGGAGGCATTCTCCGTTAATCACATCTCCTAGGAATGCGTGCAGCGGGCCAATACCCTGATGTGTTTCCTTTAAAAAAAAAGACAGGAAAATAAGGCTCGCTCTCAGACTAAGCCTCAGCGTAATTCAGGGAACAGGGGACCGAGCTCAGAGCCGTTTACATCGGTGTAAAGTTCAATTCTCTTCATCCATTAACTCTGAATAAAACTACCATCATTTAGATATTTGTTCATTCAGTATTCCTTTAGCTTGAGAGAGGGAGATCTGAGACTCGATTCGGCGCTCACGCTTGGCTAATCACAGAGCTAGTCAAAATGGCTCCCCTCTCAGCATTAAAATAAGAACCTCAAAGAAAAGCTTTTAGCCTGTAGCTGGAGAGCCTTTTATCAGATCAGAGTAACATGGAAAGCAGGATAAAAAAAAACCCTGAGGTAAATCTCCAGTCTTTTATGTGCTGAAGGAGACAGACTGCTGTTTTGGCTTTGTCTCAGCTCAGGTTGTCGGCTTGATGGAGCCGCACAAATTATGAAAACTTCAAATCAATCCTGTGCATGGTTCACAAAGCTCAGGCATGTTGAACTGAGATCCGGCTGGAGTCTATGATCTAGATGCGTCATAGTTAACTAAGTTTTAAGACTACCTGGCTACTGCCTACATGGGCAACAGTCTACATGCATAGGACCTGAAAGGGAACCTTTTAAGCCAATCCTTCTTCCTGCAGCCCTAATTAATCACACCAGAACCAGCTAATCAAGATCTTCAGGATCACATGAAACTTACAGACAGGGGTGTGTTTCCCAAAAGCATCGTTAGCCAGCTATGGTCGCAAGTTCTGTCGTTATCAGCATAGTTCAATGAGTCTGTGTTTCCCGAAAACATCGTTCTAACGAACAAGGCTGCAAAAGAGAGTCAATCTCATAGACCCCCATGTTAAAACGGCCAACTTTACAGCAGAAAAAAAATTGTTTACAGCCAGGTACAAAAAGTGGTTCATGAAGTGCCCTTCGTGACAACTGTGAGGTGGGTGAATTTTTTTATAACTCAGCCGTTTACATTTTATTAAGCTTATTAAGTTATGCATAATTAAGGGCGTGGCCACTTGAGTGACAGGTGGATTGGCGCTGATGTCACTACTAGCTGTTTGTCTGCTAGCGTCACGTCACCTCAGTGACATTTCACAGTGGCAAGCAGTCTTTGCAGCCGGCGTTACTCAGGTTCAGGAAGATGTCCTCTGTCAAATGTGCTGTGCACAAGCCAACTTTTGTGTTTTACTGTTTAAGAACAACTTTACAAATAAATCTTAACCTCTTTCCCTCGATAACATTACAATTCACTGAAACCTCGTCTTCTTTCTTTGCACATGCCTAGGGTGGTATTCTACTAATAGGTCACATTGTGGACGTTTGAGGAAGGTCTGGCAGGTCTGGATCAGTGTTATCTGTTAGATAGAATACATCCCTGTGTGGGAGACTATGAGCTTTGTAACTTTGCTGATTATATACATGCACATACTCAGACCTTAACTAATGTATTTACTGTACCTTATTTTGCACAGAACTTTCTTAGTATGCTGTAAGTGCACATATACTGTAAAATACAGTGCAACCATGTCTTTATTGTAAGATTAATATTTTACAGCACTGATTGTTATTGTGTACTATATATTCTTATTTGTTAATGTTCTTATTTTTAGTTTGGTCAACCTTGGGTTAAATGTGCTTTATGAATAAATTAGAATGAATGAGGTTCCTCAATGGTTCTTCTTATTAAGAACCATTATTCGCTTACATAGAAAGCCACACTCCTGAGGTGGCTTTCCAAAGCGCTACAGAATAAAGTTATTTTTGGAACTCTTGCATCAGGTTGTAGAAGCCTATTTGGTTCTAATTATGTTTAAGTGTATGATACCCAAAAATGCTCACTATGGTTTTGAGAAACAGCCATGATATGATATATGAGGAAGGCAGCATTTTAATGGTAAGCCTTTCATGTGAGGTATAAAAGTGTATGCTAATTAGTCATTTAGCTAGTGATTTTATCCACAGTGACTTACAGCATGTTGATTACAAGGACAGGCCCTCTGGAGAAACCCAGGGTTAAGTGCATCGCACAAGGGCACAATGGTAATAGCTCATAGAACAACCCATACAGGGTTCAAACCTACAGACTTCCCAGCCCAGATCTCTAATGCAACAGTAGAAGCTTATTAAAATCCTGAGAATATTGAGACGAAATTTCAAGCAATGGATTTGAAGGAGTCATGACATGTTTTTTTAGTTTTTTTTTTATGTGTTTTTAGAGGTTCACTTGTAATGTTTGTTTGTTTTTTTGTTTTTCAACCCTCTTTCAACCCTCTGTCTGAAATGATCAGTTTTTAAGGCACGGCTTGTCAGTAAATGTCAATTATGATTGGATAACGTCATTGCATAGGAAACAGTATCAACGCCCACTTTTGTACGCGAGTAATTGTTTTGAAAACATTATCCCTATAAAACCATCACTTACAGACAAAACGTGAAATCTTTTAACTACGGTTTGTGATGAAGATACGTTCAGATCCAATACAGTTGCTGCTTCATCTGTCAATCAAAGTTTCTTTGAACTCTCCATTACACTCGGTCTCGTTCACAAAACAAAATGCTCCGGACAACCATATTATCTTCCGACACGATGCAGGACGCCATTAAAATAAACCATCCACTTGTTTCTGACACTGGGATCCTTCTTAAGTCTGTACAGAGACACAAACGAGATGTTTAAACTGGACATTCCTTCACTCTTCCATTTATCCTGTTGTCTGCAGACTCAAGCGTGTATACATCAGAAACTGAACACACATCTGTATAGTGTAGACAGCGCCAGTGATTATAATGGCTTCTGTCTGCTTTTGACAGGACACTCACATCCACTGTAGGCAAAAGCCAGCCGTTAAGTGGGCGGAGCCTATGATGCGATTATGTACGCCTACAACTATTCCTCGATGTATTGCTCAGGAGGCGGGCATATGCAAATGTATTTGCTCATGTGACATCACAGCTTGATTAAATAAATGCTTTGCTTATAATGAGGCGGATTTTTAATGGTACAAACAGCTCTTATATGTCAAAAGACAAAGTGATTTCTCATGTCATGACCCCTTTAAGGTATAATACAGTGCAGCAGTTTCTATAGGTTGTTTGCAGTGATTTATGTTACTGACAGGTCTAAACCCCAGCTGACGAATGCACTCCGCTCATCCGACGCGTTATAATATCTCAATAAACACCTGGCTCAGACTCACGTCACACCTGTGCTTTTCCACGCTTAGACAGCAAGTCGCCGGGAGACCAATGCACCTGCCGAACACCCCTGCATAACGGAAATCACGTGGGATTAGCGTGTGTGGCGTCACCGGAGAGTTCAGATGCACATTTGTGTGGAATATTCGCAGATTAGTGCAGTTTAAACCCGTTATTGCTGTGATTTCTTTTAAGAGCAAACTGTTTAAAAAGAGAAATTAAATTATACAGGCACAGACCATGCGGCAGCCTTTTTTCATAATCACTTTGCAATTGTGATGTTAGAATCCACGAGGAATTTCAGGCATAGTTTGCCTAAGTGTCTAAATCTTTAATTGTGTTTAAAAGTGTGAATGAATCTAAACTGCAAAAATAAGTATACATAATTAGTTTTTGATATTAGCAAGGATAACCAATTTTGCCTTAAACGGCCTTGAGCTCATGCATGCCACGACTAAACTTTTCCAGAGAAACATCAGTACATGTTATACACACTAATCTGATGTAATGTGATTTTATGTGAACACCAGCACTAGGCTATACCACAATTTTCATAAACACACCACATTAAATTGTTTAAATTCAATAAGCATATGCCTCTAAATGCGGCAACGCCACTGGGACCGGGCTGTTGATCAATATTATTGCACACTTCCCACTCTATCAATTTAGTGTCTGCTAAGGGTTCATTATCCACTCTAATACTGAGGCTTAAATTAAAGAGGAAAAAGAGGAATATATTAACAGTCCCTTTACCCAACGGTATTTATTAATTTCACACAACAGCACACATTCAGTAACTCACCTCACTGAATTTCCATGCAGATGAGAGAACTACTTCTAACATGGAAAATAAAAACTCTATTTTCCATCAGAAGGATTGGCAGAAAGCCATCTAAATAGGTCAACATGCATATTATACCAATTTTTAAGCACAAATTTGTCATTTGCTAGAATTAAATGCCTCAACAAAAACTTCAAATGACTCTATTACAGGTACATAATGTCAGTTAGTGATAACCAGTTGCACGCTTTCACTAGATTTGAAACAAATCCCGCTACAATGCGACTTCTGAGTGCTAATGGCTGTTTGGCTTAAAGCTGAGCTTCAGTCTTAATGAGGACTGATCCAAACTCCAGCAGTCATTTGGATGCTCTTTGTAATTATGCAAATGAAGGTGCATGTTTGATGAGGCTCAGTGCAGAACTCAGTGTCTGTGACTGTGATCCAGGCAGGTGTTTCATCCTTCAGTTCAATCACTACAGATAAATCCCACAAAACACACCGAGGAGGATTACAGTCAAAACCATGATGAGTGATCATTACACTGTGTCATTTATTCAAAGGTTGTAGTGCAAAATTATTTATTATCAGTGGCACTTTGCTCTGTTTTATTGATGTGAAATATGTACAGAGATGTTGAATATTACAGCACTGTCATTGTGAAAATTGTGACAGCTTATGTCAGTTTATGCGTTTCATTCTCAAGGCTCTGTATGCTTTAATAATTAAGACAATAGGTGTGAATGTCAATTACTAATACAGTCATCTTAAACAGAAAAGAATCATGAGGAAAATAATCTACTTTCATCTATTAAGAATATGGACTGGGTTTTCCAAAAACATTGCACACAGACACTGGTGTTGATGTTTGTTAAAGGATAATTCCGGTATTTATCACTTTGAGTCTATTTCCTAGTGTGTTTTGGATGAACTAGAGTGGTGGACACAGAAATGTTGACGATGGGTCCTGTCTCGACTTTTTGACTCTTTTAGAATCGCCTCTGAGCGCTTCAGAGTGGCTGTCTATGGGCATGCACAAACATGTGCTTAAAACAACCCTTAACATTCGTTTTCAAAACTGTGCAACTCACCGAGTGGTTATGGTGTTCGTTGATGATTTAAAAAAATATAGGCGCAATGTATGATTTCAATCCGTGTTATTTGCTATAGTGGAACTATTTTTTCAGATACCACACAACCGTGTATAAACTTCCGCTCGATATTTGAGTCTGAAGCATTAGCACACTCCGGTAGCGCAGTGATATCAACGAGCAATGAGTCCACCAAAAAAGACATCAATGCGATTTTACAAAATGGCAAATAAAACACGACACAAACTGTATTTCGCTACGCTACTTGTTTTGGAACATCAACGAACACCACTAACCACTCGGTGAGTTGCACAGTTTTGAAAACAAACTTTAAGGGTTGTTTTAAGCACATGTTTGTGCATGCCCATAGACAGACACTCTGAAGCGCTCAGAGGCGATTCTAAGGGTGTTTTCACACCTGTAGTTCGGTTCATTTGGTCCGGACTAAGGGCAAAAAATTATACTTTGTATCATTTTCAGGCGTTTTGGTTCCTTTTCACACCACACTGATTGCTCTGGTCCGAATCAGTTGATGAGTTGTTGAAACGGACCAAAATACAGTCACGTGACAACATCCACATCACTCATTGGCCAGATGTGTCTTGAACATGTTTCCACAACTGCATTTCGATTGGTCAGAATTCACGTGCGGGAAAATTCCCAACAGAACTCCCGGAAGTAAACAAAGAGGAGGAAAATTCGGCAGACATGCGGAGAATTCGCTCGCAATGTATGTTCAGAATCAGCACAAGCTTTATCCTTTCGCAAATCCCTCATAAACAACAAAGTCTTGATGCGATATAAATAAGATATTCACTGTGCAGTACAACTGCAGTGTTTATAGTGAGAGTGCAGAACGCGGTAAGTCTGTCATAGCTTAAAGGGAGCGATATTGACAATCTAAATAATAGTTTTGTTTGACTACGGCAGCTGATTTAGTCCAAAAATGCGCAGTTATTTGGCAGTTGGGTCGGTTTAAGGTCGGATCACGTTCTCACCACAAACGAACCGCTCCAGAGTTCGTTTGAAAGCGTACCGAGACCACCTCTTCGAGGAGGTCTCGGTACGCTTGTTTGGTCCGCTTTTGGTGAGCACCCGAGTGCGATTGCTGCTTTCTCACCTGCCCAAACGAACCGCACCAAAGGGGAAAACGAACTCTAGTGCGATTCAACCGAACTAAATGAGGCAGGTGTGAAAGCACCCTAAAAGAGTCAAAAAGTCGAGACAGGACCCATCGTCAACATTTCTGTGTCCACCGCTCCAAAACTAACTAGAAAATAGACTCAAAGTGCTAAATACCACAATTATCGTTTAACATACTTGTCTGAATTTTCGCTATTTCTATTTTCGACATTTAAATGTAAAAACAAAGAAAAATCAAATGGGATTTTCACACCAAAGACTAATCTAGCTATTTCCCAAAACTGTCATAATCATTCACTCATGTTACACGTGTCGCTTATAGAAGACAAAAAAAGCATGATTCAAAATCTAATCTCAACTACAGATCAAACGTTAGATGACGTGATTCAATGCATTATTTAAAATTAGGAAGAACAAATTTGTTGCTGAAAACCCCATATTGACTGACTCTTAACATTTGGAGGAATATCTGAATGTTACACAGAACACCTGCTGTAGATTCACTTCACGCAACCCTGAAGATTTATAATCCTACCTGTGATGTTTATTATAAGATGAACATGCATAAAGTCATGAGGTTATGGCATCAAGCTCGTGGAAGAGAGGCTGTATTGGGCATTACGGGCCGTATCGATCGACTTGTGTATAAAAAAACTCATGGCTGTAGGACAATTCGCTCTGCAGTTTAGAGGAGTTCTGTCGTCATTCAAACTGCAGATATGAAGGAATAATATGTGATCCGTATTGATTTTTCAAAGGTGCTTTGCTTGTATTTTGAATTTGGCATTGCATTGTTTTTGAGTATTAGATTTGAAGGAAATGTCTGTAAACTTGTCAGATAATTACTAGGGCCTTTTCTGTTTTCTGAAACTGTTTATTCAGTCTAACAGAGACGCAGATGCAGCATGATAACCCGGAGTGTCCTGATCATGGTATTCATGAAAAGATGAAATTGGGTGAAGCATAAATCTGTAGCTTCAGGCGAAATCAGCACCCCTGCATTACACCACATGAACTCTTTCTATCCGAGCGATGCGGCGGGCATAATGAAACTTCAGCAGAGACACGGGCATTCTGGGAAGAGCTTCTCAAAACATACTTAATACAGATCAGGGTTGGGAGAGATACTCGGATTGTAGTTTGTCAGGGTAAAAGCTACTTATAATTTGAAGCAGCTAAAATACAGTAAACAAACTGTTACAAAAAAAAAAGGAAAATTACATTGAAGCCATTTAAAATCACCATGAAATCAAGTTTGTTATTGAATATCGCAGTATTTATTATTATAAATGATGTATCTGTACACATCAGTATTTTTTTATTCATGTGCTTTTACTAAATTCATTTACTAAATTTGTCCGTTTTAATATTCAGGTATTTGGTAGGATTAAGGGATCTAGAACATGATCATACAGAATAAGGCATTCATTTCTGCATTATAAGTACTAATAAAGCCAAAATCATAGTAATATGCATGTTAATAGGCAACTAGTTAATAGTGAGAATTTGACCCTAAACTAATGTGTTACACTTTAATTAAACGAGCTGAGCTACTTAAACGTGGGTAAGTGATTAGTGTCGCTAAAGTTTCTCCACAGCACATTTACACACGATCTGATCTTGTCCTCCGTATCCCTTCATATCCATTTGCCGAAGCGTTTAGCGTACGCGAGCACGAGCGCGCACGTGGCTCTGTGACCAGCTAGAGTGCGGGAATGAAGTGCATGGATTGCTAGTGATTATGAACTAGACTGGGATAAGCCCTGTTGTTATTATGCAGATTAGGCTTGCGATGCAGCATATTGTACAGATGCAGGGCAGCAGCTGCTGGTGCAGATGGTTGTTGTACGGCTCCATCAGCACACAGCTATTGTCTCCACTCCGATTGTTCTGAGACCAGAGAGGAGGGCTTCCCAACAACCCAAATGCAGTGAATTACGAAAGAGAAACAGAAAGCAGACAGCAAATTTATACACACGAGGCCGTGGGGACAGACACGCAGTCATCTACACACACGCCAACATGGTGGCGCCAGTCAACTATACCACACGGAGACGCCATGCAATGCAGTAATGCACACACATATGCCCAACCGCTGCTGTTGTTGTTTTGTGCTGTTTAATCGGTGATGGAGAAAGGGAATATTTGATTTGACAAATGTTGCGTTTACAATGCAGGCCTTGATCTTGCAGATAAATGTAAGTGTTATGAAAGCATCTATTCTTTCGGTTTTTTTTCTCTCTGTCGTTTACAGATGTGTGGTGTTTTTGCCACGCAGGCCTCAGGTATAATTAATCCATAAATTAAATCCCTGATATTCCTCCTTTAATTTACACTTCCGCTTCTGATCAACTCTACAGTAGCACATAGGGGTTACACTGACTAGTTTATTGATTTGTGGATCACATTACTTAAAGGGATAGTTCAGCAAAATAAACTTTAACGCATGTATATTGGATCCGTGCATTAGCTCTTAAAGCTCTTTTTTGTCATTAATGATGATCAAAAGACAAAGGAAAATCAGATCTTGACTGAATAACTGAAGTTGCTTTAATAAGGATACATCTATATTTAATGAGTTTAGTAAGACTATGCAGTGTTATTTTACATTTGATTATTACATTTTCTTTTGTAGACTATTACTTATCTGAATACCAGTGTTAGTACATCTTCCAGAAAAACAGATCTGCTTATTTAATTTGTATTTTCATTCTGTTGTATTTTTTGTACTTTTTGTTTATAAAGGAACATGTACTTGTTCCAAGTTTGGATTGATATGAGGTTGAGAATGATAACAGAATTAAATTTTGTTGGTGAACTATCCCTTTATATTGACATCTGGAGGAAAATTCCCTCGTTCACAAACTGTGTCCCAGTATAGCTTTGGGCTTAACAATCAACTAATATATATCATCATTCTTCTCCAGTTGACGGATTGCTTTATATTAAGAATTGATAACATTTATGAATAACTAGTTTTCTGAAATATTATGTTTGAATATGTAAATTAGGTGTTACTTTAATTTAATGAGGTGCTAATTATTTATGCACACATTTGCATACATTTAAAGAACCGAAATCTGAACATTGGATAAAGCCAGGTTCACAATTCTTGTTTTATTTTGTTAACTTATTATAGTGAACTTTTTTTACAGAGGGGATTTTTTTCATCTCTCTTTTTTTTTATCACTTTTTAAAGGTGGTGGGGGGGGGGGGGGGTCACTAAGCTTAGTTATAAAATCATGAAAGTGATATATGAACAAACTCCTCTATACAAATACTCCAGAATATAGAACCCAAACTAAAAGTATAATTTTCTATTTTGGTCCGGGCCAAAATAACCAAGTGTACCGGACTACAAGTGTGAACACAGATTTCTGACTCAGTACAGGAGAAAAACCTCATTTTAAGAAATCAGCCTTTAAAGATATGTATTGTAATTCAAATGCACATAGATAAAGTGCAATAAAATAATGCAGAGTGTCTTGAAAATAATGCAAAAACTGTTGCTTAGCATTCATAAAGCATATTATACATGACCATGCTGGCGATGCAGATATCTGAGATGGTCTGAGTTTGAATATCACATGAAAAACAAAATTTTAACCACCCTAAAAATAATAAAGTGTTGCCCAAAGTCTTACAGAAACTATAGGTAAGTGCCCAAGTGGAAAAAAAAATAGTATAGTACAAATTGTATAGTACAAATCTATTAACATGGTCAGTACTTCTTTTTTGCACAATGCACATTTCTTAATATTAAGCCTAAAGTGTATTTTAATACCACTACTACTAAGGAGAGTATGATCATTGCATAATATCAGTCATTAAATGCAAGATATGTAAAGTGTACCTAAAGTATACTCGCAATAGTTCCACTTTAGCACAATCAAATACACTTATGTATATCTTTAGTTGGACCTCAGCACTATTTCTGGATTATTAAAGTACATTAAGTGCAACATTAGTTGTTCCAATTTAGCCAACTTTAAATATATAAATTTAGTATAATTACAATACAAAAGTACAATTGCATGATATTTATAACAAGTACATAAATATGTAAATGTATTTGTAGTATATAGCATAAAATGTGGTGTATTTATTTTTCACTAGGATGGATCATGCCTGTTTTGTTTTTTCTTCACCATTTATGACAAGGCAAGCCGTCCATGTAAATGTGCATGTTTAACTTCGGCCACATGGAGGTTCTCCGCACTAAAACTCTCTCTTTCTTTGCATCGGACGTGCCAGACACAGCAAAGTCGAGTCTAAAAACGAGTAGGCATGCAAACCCTACCCCAGCTCAGCTGACCTTTCACCCCGGCAGATCACCCTAGACAAACTACACCTTTCTGTTCTTCACACTGACCTAAACCTGGAACGTCCTTCATAAACGAGATGTGTCAGGGTGCTGTGGGCCGCACAGAGAGAGGGCTGGTAGATATGCAGATCTGTGTTGTCAGCTTTGCCCTCCAGGGGAACCGTGGCTTGTCCGTTCGATGGAGCAGCTCTCCCCCGCTGGGCTGATCCCAGATCAGGCCGCTACAAACACCAGGACCTCCTGGCCCTGTTCAGACATGACACACCACCTCCACACACTACACGCTCCGTGTGCTGGGAAGGAGGTCACACACAAACATGAACGAGTGTGTGCGCGCTTAAGTCGTAGTGGCAGTTAAACACAGTGTAATGGTCAGAGAGGGTGATACTGATCTGATACTACAGGCCGATACCTCTGACAGGAATCATGACCTCTGACTCTGCTACAGCAAAAGGACGCCCTACCTCTTTTCATCCTGTCTTTTTATTAAGATTAATTAGAATGTGTAGAGGCAGAGTTCGTTGAAGAGGAAAGGAAGGTAGAAAGAGAGAGAGAGGAAAGTATAATCAAATAACAGTTTAGCAATATATTCTCCAACATGCACAAATTAAGCACAAATCCACTCAAATTTGGTTGTGAAATACTATAGTTTTATTATTGATCATACATGCACTCTGAGCAACTGATCGATTCTTTTGGCTGTTTTGTCCAATCTATCTGTTTGTTCTATCTATGTAACCTATTTATTTCCATAAACTATTATTATTTATTTATGTTTAACTAAATCTATGGCGAAACTTGTTCGTTGACAACCTTTTTTTCCATGACTAACACTGTAAAAAATATTTTAGCAATTTAGTTGTTTCAACTTATTTTTTTAACTAGATTGTCCAGACAACAAGAAATTTTAAGTTTTCTTGTCCTCAACTTATCGAAATAAGTTAGTTAAACTAAAAAAACCCATGCAAAAAGTAACTCAAAATAATGATTTAACTTTTTTTACAGTGAAGACACGACGATGACAAGGCGACACCAACGTCATTAACCGTCATTATAACTGTGACTTTATCAACACGCAATTTCGTTGACGATAAAAAAGATTAGACATAACCTATTTATTTCCGTCCTGAACTTCCTCAACTATGCCATGGGAATTTTCCCGGCCCCTCTCCTTCCCCAGCACCGCCTGCCTACATCTGCTAGGGTCAACTCGTAAGGGTAACAGTTTAGGACCCAAGGGCCAGATGTTTGAAAGAAGACCCGGAGTCAGAATTATAATAAATTAAAGAAAAGATTTACCGAAGATAGTTTGCAGTTTCATCATCATTCAAGACTCACAGGAGTTCGTATGCCGCCCCGCTTACAGTCACAAAGATCACAGCAGTAACATCATTCACCAAGGTCTAAGCTACGTCCTTGCTTCAGGTTGCAGTTTCTAATTGGCTAAGAACACATATAGTCTAAGCAAATTTCCACACATGTATAGATGGGAGAGTATGTCGCCATTGGTCAAGATAGTTGTCTCACGATTCCAAGATTTAGGTCTGCAGAGCAAGGCGTCCAGCAGCAGCGTAGCAGATCTAGTTTGCCAAAACAAAGCCTGTACAAGTGTTAATTTAGTTAACGAAATCTATGACGAAACATGTTCATTGAGGACTTTTTTCCATGAAGACGAGAAAAAATAACCAAGAAGACCAAAAAAGAAATGGCTGAATATTGTTCAGTGGACGAAGTGTAGACGTTCCTCTCGTTGGTTTCTGAGGAGCGGATAAACTATAACGATCAGTCTATAATCCCACCCCCTTTGAAGCGGTACTAACTGCAGTGGAAAAGCAAACCGAGCTAAAGCGAGCCGTGCCGTGCCGAGTCGTACCACGCAGTGGAAAAGCAAACCGAGCCGTGCCGTGCCGAGTCGTACCACGGCAGTGGAAAAGCAAACCGAGCTAAAGCGAGCCGTGCCGTGCCGAGTCGTACCACGCAGTGGAAAAGCAAACCGAGCTGGGAAAGCGGAGCGCTCGGTGCCGTGCCGAGTCGTACCACGCAGTGGAAAAGCCCCATTAGACTTAACAAACTTTAATGTCCCCGAAAGGCAATTTGTTGTACAATACAGGCATATTGACACATAATCCACAACACAAACATTATCCACATGCCAAATGACATTATTCACAATGTCATAAATAAATAAAAAATAAAACCACTTCACATTACTTCACATGTATTCTCCAGTCATACCCCTCCCCACACCTTATTTGATTGGGTTATTGCCATGGGAAATAATGAGTTTTTTTGCTCGATTTGTTCTAACTTTAGTGTATCTATATCTACCACCAGAAGGGAGCGGCTTGAACTCCACTGAACATGCAATATTGATGCGAAAAAGACTAAAATGTAGTTTAAAAAATAAAACCTTGGGTAAAATTACTTTTTGATTTGTTGAATAAAAGAGGAGACAAAACATTAAAGACTGTTTCTATCAAGCCGCTACGAGCTTTCATGCGTACGGTTGCCAGATTTCAAGAAATTCAATCTCAATCAATCAGTGCTTTATAGTTAAAGAACATGTTTTCTACTATTTACTGCAATCTGGCAACCATGTGCACACGCTCTCTCTACACTGCTAAAGAAGCGAGGATGATCAGAAAACAGACAAATGATGTATAAGCTGCAGTTTAGAGATCTCCATTTGAGATATTCTGCTTAAATTAAAGTGTTAATCAGTCTGTTTTACCTTCAATGTCTTGCGCTGTTCACTGCGACTAAATCTGCGATCAAACCTTCTCAGAGATGAACTGTAATAAATCCAAACATGGATCTGCCAGCAGGCCTATATGATAAATAACCTATAATAAATGAGGAAACTAGATGAGGTCAAATAAACCCTGTGTATGGACTGATATTCTCTTGATTTGCGCTTGAAAGTGAAAGTGCAATAATTCTAATGAAATGTAAAAATAGATTTATATTTATTTTAATTGATAATAGTAAAATAATCGGGATTATCAATTTATCTAGACACAACTTGACTAAACATAGTTGACTAAATATGATACAAACTAAAAAAGTACATCTCACACAGACTAAAATTATATTTAAAAATACAAGACAAATTTAACACTACTATGTGCATTCCATTCTTATTAATAAAATTGTTTAATTCTATTCTGAGAGTTGAAATTAATAAATGCAGATGCTAGGGCATTCTTGGAGGTTGCTATACAAGTTAATTGGATTTTGGTATGTTTTATCGTCCACTAGTGAAAATTATGCATGATGGCTTAGAATAATAATAACACAACTCTTCTCAATGAGATGCATGATGTGAAGCATCCTTCCTTCAGGGGTAAAAAAGAAAAAGAAAAAGAAAAAGTGATGCTTTCCTGAGCAACCACCACTATTAAGGATCAAAAATGTTGTTCTCTAGCGTTAAAAGAAAAGAGGCTGAGAATTTTTTTCTCATAAAAAAAGATTCTGATTAACAAATGTTTCCTCTTCATATTTCCTATTTTGAGAATGTATTGATGCAAATCTTTCAAATCTTGTGCTTAGTTTGAGGCGCATTGTATTCAAAACCCCGAAATACTCTTAAACTGGATCACACGCATATCAAGGTAATTTATTTCCACTTTATTCTTTGGATAGATTCAGAAAGTATATTTGGCAACAGTGCTTTCCATTTCAAAGAAAATTCAACTCAACTTCTCCTTGACATAATAAAGTACAAAGTTCTGTACTATTTCCAGGCAAGCTTCTGCTGTCCCAAATTATAAAAGAACAAAGTAGATGGGTTCAGCAAACAACGCATATTCTCACTACATACGTACTAGCTTTTTTTATCCTCCACCACTTTAGACTGAAAAGCATTGAAGTGCATCCAGCTTTATTTGCAGGACATTCACATAAAACATATACACTTTATAGCAAATATCAACTGCCTGATATTTCATCTATTTCTGATAATTCCTATATCGTCATAAAATGCAAACTATTACCAGCACAACTACTCACGTGAAACGATACATAGCAAATCTCAACAGCTTGATTGATTATACTGTCGTAAAATCTAAACTATATTATCGTCCAGCTCTAATCTCCAAAATGTGACTATAAGGCATGAAGATATTATGAAGTTCTGAACATTAACATGATTTTATGTGAAGCTGCTTTGAAACGATGTGTATTGTGTAATTAAACTGACTTGCATCTGTGATAAGGTATAAAGAGCAGTCTATAAAAGATAAGAAATCCAGTGTTTTGAAATGTGCATATGCTTAAATATATTATTACATATACTGAATCTGTTCAAGATACATTCTTAGAAAAAAAAGGTTAAATGGGGTTCAATTTTGAACACAGTGGTTCTTGACTCAATTTTATGCCAAAACGTGTATATACAAGGAGAAATTACTAAAAAGATTGCATAATACTTTCATGTTTAAGAGGTTATTGCATGTTTGTCCTAGTGAAAAAGTATGACTAATTCATTAAACTTTTAAATAATTAATTAATTAAAACTAAATCCATAAAATGATGGGAAAAGTTTCTATATATGAAGCACGTGACAGAAACCTCGGAAGTTCTGTCCAGAACCTTTTCTTCTAAGAGTGTATTATTTTGGGTTAAACACAATATTGTCCTTCCATCAAAAACACTTCAGATCGCCCTTAACAGATCAACATGCTCCAGTGTCCTGCTAGTGTTGTGTGTGTGTGTGTGTGTTGGGGGTGTGTGGAGGAGCAGGTTTCCCACAGCTGGGCCGCTCTATCAGCTCTTTAAAGGCTCTCCTCTGGGACCTACCACTCCTCCTAGACTCTGACATGTACACCGCTTGTCATATGGTCCAATTTGGTCAATACGGTCACACTGCTGCTGCGTTACAATAGATTAACCAGACGCTCGGAAAACAGGACAATATTTGGGTTTGTGAGCAAAATGTTGATATGCATGTGGAAGCGCACTGGATAATGCGGTCACGGGTCCTCTGTGGTTTACAAGCCGAACGACAAATACATACGGCACTTTTGCTTGTATTGAAGAACTCCGCTATAGGCGATATCGGACTCCTTTATTTATCCACCGCTGACACTGAACGCAGAGTTTAATGGCGCAAAATCCAGCTCTAGTGATTAATTACACAAAAAGAGGGCAGGAGTGTTTAGTCAGCAGAGGCTCTACAGAAAAGCCTGTCAATTAATATGTCATTTACACCCCATTCAGCCTCCAAATGCATGTTTAAATTTGATTAAAGCCTGTCTGTTTAAGTGCTAGGCGGTGAAACGGGTGAAAAGGATTAGTGTTTGCCGCACAAAGCCAGTCCCCGAAGTGCTCTTTGACTCCTGCGCTGTGGCGGGTGCAGCCGGGGCCGATCTGATTGGAGGGCCCAGAGGGGAGGGCCCCCCCGGTCACCAGGGCATTGTTAGCGCCGTCAAAATGGCCTAAGAAGAATGGCTGATTATGCAGCTACAACCAGCGCTGCTAACAGGGAGGGATTGCGGGTGCAGCGGGCGATTGATTGGGGCCAGAGGGGAGGGCCCCCCCGGTCACAGGCATTGTTAGCGCCGTCAAAATGGCCTAAGAAGAATGTGTTTGCAGCTACAACCAGCGCTGCTACGGAGCGGATTTGATTCTAAACAGCAGTGTTTGCTAGGCTCCTCCGTGGAGTGGGCATACACTGTTATGCTAATTTCGCAGCGTTTCCCTTCAACCTGGCCCGGAGTCACCAGAGCAAATGCGCAGATCCCTCTGTCAAACTCATAATTGGCCATTATTGATATTAATTAACATTTTTTGCACCCCATCCCTGTTCCTTGACCCGGTATCTGTTGGTAAATCTAGTTATCGTGGGCCATTAGAGGCGTCGAAATCCGAGGGACCC
Source organism: Chrosomus eos (assembly GCA_036326025.1). Lineage (NCBI taxonomy): Eukaryota > Metazoa > Chordata > Actinopteri > Cypriniformes > Leuciscidae > Chrosomus > Chrosomus eos. Next base: position 34,520,317 of record CM070826.1, on the reverse strand, counting down.
CATGCTAGTCACAAGCCATTTATCAGAAAAGAACACAGGCCAATTAGTGCGGCGCGGAGACAGTTGTGTTGATTCGGCGCTGACTACTTTTTGATCACCATTATAAATTGCTAATAGGGCGTCGAGAGTGGCGCGGGTCTGCGAAACGCCAGAAAGGCAGAGACCGGGCCATCAGACGCGGTTTCCTACGAAGCCCAGTGATGTCACGGCACATCGGCAAGTCAATCAAACTAATGAGGCCCACAGCATCCAACCTAGGGTTACGCTTCTCTCCGACAAAACAATACTGTGAAAACTCCTAAATCGCAATTGATATTGAATAGTTCGACCCATTATTCTCCAATAAGGGCCGACGCTTAAAGTTTTTATCGCCACAGATCAAGAGATCATAATAGGAGCATATTGACAGATATTTTTCTTGCAAAGCTCAGAGGGACCGGCTGCAGCAGGAAAATATATCAGAAGCCTATCATCAGTGCTGGGATCTCCGGTGTAAAATCGATAGTGAAGCATAGAGGGCTGGAGTTTTCACTGCTCCTCTCCGTCACTTAAAGAGAGTGCGCCGGCCCCCGGGGACATAGTAACTTAGCAACCGTGCCGTTTCTGCGATTAAGTATACAGTAGCGTAATGCCATTGTTGTTTCCGCAGCCTTTTGTTGCAAATATTGATGCGAGAAGAGTGCAGATGAAATGGTCCGAGGATCACCTCTTAGCCTAGTTTACCTGTGTTCTCCTGAAGCCAGCTCTCCTCGAAGACCATCAGTCTATCGCTGAAGTGCCAAGCAATCGTCCCCTGCATGATTATACGCATTACCCGCGCGCAGTGCGCAGTGCCATACAGGACTAGTTTAACATGGAGAGGTGGGGTAAAGTAATTAGTACCAGAGCTTCTTAGTGATTTTAGTTCCGTCCAAATCAAAAAAGATTTACTTGCACAGATCACTATATGGTGTAAATATGCTGACATATTAGCAATATTTCAGCAAAAGGCACAAAAATGTCAATAGCGTTGTGATGTAGGAAGCATAGCTCGCACTGAAGTCACTTTCAAATGAAACTGCTTTCTGTTGGTCAACAGAAAATTTGGGTGACCAACTTGAATATGAGCGAAATCTGCATGGAAAACTTTTTCCCTCTTTAAGCTAAACTCCCGAAAACACAGATTCCCATTGGATTTTTGATGTGAAAAAATGAGCTGAGAAATTAAAATATTTGATCACTCCTTAATATCCAATATACCCTGCAAGCTAGTGATTTAGCAACAGGAAAATTGCATTAAACATAAATATTAGGTCGTAATCAGGGATTGACATTAACACCTGCCAAATGCGTGTGTATTTTAGCGGTGGCGTGTAACGCAGACACTCCTAATAGCCACTTTGGCACATTGAATTTTATATAGAATATATACATTTTTCAATTGTAGTCTTTTGAAAAGGCATCTGAAATCATAAACTAAGTGCAATGTAGTGTTGTCAAAAATATCGATACTCAACCGCTTTTATTTTACGCAGAATAAACACATTGCCAGCTGCTGTTTCTCTCTCTCGTTTAATTTGCTCCAGATGAATATTGTTGCTGTTACAGGGCTTGAATTTCAGCGTGCGATTGTGAGTCTTGCACATAATTTTACTCATTCCCTCAGATAATTTAGTGCACATTAAACCGTCTCTTAGTACTAAAAAATGATGTTATTTTTCGTTGCTTATTGCACTTAAACAGTAAAATACACGCAAAACAATGTCAAAATGCCGGTCTTGGAAAGTATTCACGTAAACACATTCAGTTATGTTTTAATGAACGTAAACAGTTGAGAAAGAAAACGCATTTATAATGGATCCGTGCTTCAGGTCTTAAAGTGACAGCAGCCAAAAAACCTGCCGCCACATTAGATAGAGATAATATTACGTTTTTCTTCATGGTGTCAATGCCAAAATTGTGGCCAGTGAAAATCCTGAGTGGCTAGTAACTTTGTAAAAGCACTAGACACAGTGACTGCTGAGCAAAAAAGTTTATGTCAAGCACTGGTCGTAATCATGTCAACAGACAAAGAATTCATCAGCGTCCGACTGGACTTTTCAGAAGGTATAGATACATGATGTTCTACATCAAATGACGCTAATCATTAGTTTTAAGAACCGTAATAAACAGTTTAATCTCTCGCAAGGTTAGAGAACCCCTGATGAACGTGGTTCTGCTCAGTCTCATTGGTAGCCCGGTCTCAGCAGAACGGCTCGGCGCGGTGTCGATCTCCCTGTGTGTCTGGCCCAGCGTACTGGAACTCCTCGACTGTGATTGTGTTTCTCTGCGAGACTTCTCCCGCGAGACTCTCTCGCAGAGCCCAATTACAACTTTCATCATCAATCATCAGCGTTATTTATTCAGCAAAATGAATTTCTAATTAATAACTGATGAGCATTATGGCCTCGAAGACTGTAAAGCTATTAATTATGCCGGGCCATAGGGAATAAGCCTGTAAAGCAGTACCTGGCGGATCTTCTGTGCCATTAGTGTTACAGTAGCGAATGTTTACCTCCTCCAGGACTACAGTATTTAGCCTGTGCCCATTGAAGGATTATTGAGCTAATTAGATGACTGTGACTGGCATATGTTTCCTCTTCAGTCGGAGCACCACTATAATAATGAACTATAACTGCGGGACAAAGCCTCCGATTTCTCAAACGCCAAACTGCCAGGCCCAGGGGAGATGTTTAGCCCACAATAAAAGAGGATGTTTTAGACTTCCATTGTGTCTTTTGAGCGGTTAGCTCATTTTTACAGTGAAGATGGCTCTTTGTGCTGCCACATTAGGTGTCAAGGCCACAAGTGATGGGAGTGTAGTGTTTTTACTAGGCGCTGGTTACCTGAGCACCGGCCTTGTGGATAACAGATCGTATAAGAGGTGAAATGAGCGCAGCATTGAGGAGTTGTGTTGTGGTCTCAGTTCATCAGCTCCCTCCTCACCCAGAGCAGCGGTCCATGCCCAGCTCAGCAGTAATGATGACTTACAGACTGCTTTCAGACACCAGGCATTTCTGTCCGGGAAGAAAATACAAAAGTCAACCTAAAAACAAAACATTATGAGCTGCATGTAAGCATTGCTCAAACCAAGTAACACAGAGTAGATGAGCTGGCACATGCGAAATACACTAAACAGTTTACAGAGTATTCTGTAGTACTGAGAAAAAAATGGTTCTTTTAAAGTGCCTTAAAACTCATCTTTGATCACCAAAATGCCATATTTAAACGTTTTTTAGTTTCGTAGCTTGAATGTAACTTTACACTCATTTAGTATGCGCGGTTCTATGAATATGCAAATGAGCCCCGCCTCCACTCACTCACTCACTCACTCACTCAGAGATCCACTGGTTGACGATCACACGTTGATCTGATTGGTTACAAGGTAGTTTGTGACGTCAGAAACACCAGCGATTTCAAAGCGTGTTTTTGAGACTGTCTTTGATTCACTGCAGTTTTAAGCAGAAAATACTCAGCAATGCTGTCGTCGACTTATGAATTTACACATGGTTCGTCTTAAAGCATATTTAAAACACCACATAGACATATAAACAACATTAAAAGCTTGATTTTCACCACAAGGGGACTTTAAGAACTGTTCACTGAAAGGTTATTTGGGGAACCAAAAATTATTCTTCTATAGCATCACTGCCAAAAAAAACTAATTTTGTATTTTATTTTTAATAAAGTGTTGTTTGGTCATAGAAGAAAATTCAGTCATCATTCTTCACCCTCAGGTTGCTCTAAATCTATGTGACTGACTTTATTCTGCTGAGCACAGAAAAAAGTGATTTGAAAGAATGTTCATGCTGCTCTTTCCCAGAAAACGAAAATACAACACAAAAGCACTATAAAAATCGCATATAATTATCCTAAATTTCAATGTACGACAATTTCCAAAGTGTTCCTACGAATGATTTACAAATACCCATGCGCAAAATTTTTTTTTTTTTCCTAAATGCATCTCAGTTTATAAAGTGCAGTTCATCTGAAAAACAAACACAATATGAAACAAGCGCATAAACTCAACCTACAGACCACCCACAAATATCACTTTATGTTTTAGAAGCACTCATCATCATCATGGGTAAGTGAAAGTATAAGCATAATTTTTTTCCAGGAAATCATATATAAGTAATGAATTTCAATAACAATTTGTCATGTAGTAGCTCATTTGCACATATAATAATATTATCAATGAAAGTGAGTGTCTATGTATCTTATACACAATTTTGGCTTATTTTAATTAATATTTGTATAAGAACATTTTCACACCAGTTATTTCCTTTATAAATCTTGATCTATTCCTCATTTTCAACGTTGAATGAAATCATTGGATTTTAGGATCAAATTTGATCATACGTGCATTTTATAAATGAGGCCCTAAGCCTTCTGAAGCCATGCAAAAGCTTTAAATGAAGAACAGACTGAATGTTTTGTTACAAGACACTGGAAACCTTCTTCTCTGCTGTAGTAGAATAGCTCTCCAATCTCATTTGAACATGACTAACTTAGAGCGAGGTTATATTGGTTAATCTATTTTTGTGTTATAATAAATTCAAATTTATGGCTTTTCATGATGATTTTCAGTTTTGGCTGAACTATTCCTAGATTCACCTTTTGAAGTTTTTTTTTTTAAATCATAAAATCGTATATATCTGTGGGTTGTGGAGCAGGAGAACCTCCTATGCCTATAGCAGTCGGTCAGTGCTGACTTGAGCAGGAACCTGATGGATATGCCCTCACATTACTCTCAGCATGTGAAGAATGCTACAGAACGCTTATGTACGCTGAATATTAAGGTGAATATGTAGATGAGAGTGCTAATTGAAAGCAGTGGATCAATACTACCGCCCACAGCCATGCACACACTCTTCTTTACCCTCAATCATGTGTCAGTCATTCATCTCTGGGTTAACCTCACGCCAACCTAAAAATTAAGAGAGATTATCGTCTCTGCGCAGTACATCCAGTACAGAGAGATGAAAAACACAAGAGATGTCAAACGTTTGATGAAGAGCCATGAACAGATGTAATTCCTATATTTAGGAAATGAAAACCAGTCAAGCAGTGCTTCAATTTAGTCATTGTTACAATTCAGCACAATTTCTGCACGTTTGTGTCAAATTGTTATTTTTTTTTTTTTGCATATCTTCATCTCATCTTGTGCAAATCTACTGCGCTTCAAAAGGAGATGGATGGAGTCATGCATGGATGTTTTAGGCATCTAGAACAAATACAATAAATGTACATGAGTCTGATGCTGAATCGGAGCTCAGAGATGTGATTCGCTCTCTTGGTTTGAGCCGGATGTGTTTTATTCTCCACCATCACAGTCTGTGTGTTTATGTGTGTGAGAGAGACGAAGTCCAGTAATAGATTCTTACCTACATCACTGTCTTCACTGAAGAAAACTGTCTAGAATATATTGTTGTGTTTATATAGGAACCGCAGTGTAAGGAATACTGAAGAGGACGAATGTTATTCTCCCCTCAGTCCAGTTTTGGTAAACAATGGAAAACTTTTAATTACGGATTATTAATATTAAATATTATTAAAAAAAAAAAAATATATATATATATATATATATATATATATATATATATAATATATATATATATATATATATATATATATTATAATTAGTAGGTCATTAAACAAATTAAATATCACATTATTATTTAATTATACTATCACTGATTCTTGAAACTTTGGCAAAAACATGTCCCACTAAGAAAAGTGCTAATTCTGTTGGAAATCAATAACATTTTCATGAATAAAAAGAATCAATGTTATAATCAGGGGGTCCTTTGCACATATGTAAGGTTCTTTTAAAGGATTATTTTTTATTTTTTTATTAATTTAATGATATGCTGGCCGGTTGCCTACAAAATCAGTTGTCCTTGGATAGGAGATAATCATTTCAACTTGATTAAAAAATTAAAAAGTAATAATTGAATTGAATAATATCTTTACCACATGAAAGAGTACATTGTAATATGTATTAAAAACTACAAACAGTGAGTTTTGAACAATATTTCATATTATTTCATGGTTGCTCAAAATGTGTCCCACATATTCGTCACCACCGTCAGATATTTATAAAAAGCAATAAAATCAAGCAACTAAAAGGTCAACTACACTCCTGAGGACCCCATTTTCAAACCTTCAACTCTACTGCATGCTTCAAGATCCTCAAGCTCTCCTAAGTTTTCTATTTTCTCTTAAACTTGTTCATATTTTTGGACACTGCTACTGTCACAACCATAACATGTCAACACCGTCTCTTTTGTATAAAAATATTAGATTAGATTATGACATAAATGTATACTTTTTAAGAAGAGGTCTGAAGTAGCTAGCAACAGAGGGTAAACAAGATGGCTAATGTGAACAACTCATGCACGTCATGTGAAAGAGTAGCTTTTTGTCACCACCGTCAGACGTCACCACCGTCAGGTTTTGTGTCTGACGGTGGTGACGTACAGTCTGATGGTGGTGACAAAAACCTCCAAATGGTCCTCAACAAAGGCTAGAATATAATTGTTGATCACAATAAATACCAATATGACCTGTAATGTGTCATTAACCTCTTTTATATTTTTATTTACATAATTCTACCTATATTTCTTCCATACAGGCCTACACTGCATGCTACTATTAAGCAATAGCGCGAGTGATAGTGAGGATATCCATGAGCATCCTCATGAACACGAGTGCTATATTGCTTTTATATAGCAGTTCAACTTGCATATTAACACGTTTAAATTGTGTTTTCTAACGTTCATTATAGATTTTCGCCTGCACTAAAAATTAGCTCCAAACAACCAGCTTGGTTGCTCCGAACATTCCAAGTTCAAAAACAATGAAGTTGCGCATTGCGCAGTTTAAAGCGAAAGGTGGAGTGATTATCAGCTGTGAAGATTATGGTCGAGTGAGGATGTGCATGGATATCCTCACTAATTGGGGTACTTTTATTAATGATAGCCTATTGCTAATTGAACCCATATATTTCTTGTTGAATGTTTGCCACAGTGCTCACAATTGTTGTTATCTGTTCTTTACGTCCAACAGTTTACAGTCCAGTTTTCAGAAGAACACTAGATGACAGTTTAATATTTTGTCAGTGATGCATTGTACATTATTCCTACTGGTAATGACTTAATTTTTTACTATGATGATTTAATTTTTGATGATATGGGGATGGGGTACTTTTAATAATGATATTGCTTAATTGTACTTGACAAACGTTTATCTCAGTGCTCAGGATTGTTATTTTTTGGACCAAATAGTTAAATAAAGTTGTTAAGCAAGAAGCCATTGACTTGAGTGGTATAAAGTTTGGAATTATATGTTGTAATGAGGCCACTGTCACCACCGTCAGATTAGTGTCACCACCGTCAGTTCTAAAGTCACCACCGTCAGAGGCAGTTTTATTTGTTTAAAATGAATTTGCGTACAATATGTTTCTTTAGTGCTGTTGAGTTATTAAAGTAATAGCCTCTTTTAATACAAAAATATGTTTGTTAAATAAAAACATATTACTTTTTGTCTTTAGGCTTAAAGTAAATGTTGTATGATGTTAGATCTTTTAAGGGAGTACACGTGAAACAGTATAAAAAAAATGAACAAAAGTGAATATTCAACATTTAACAGCATATATGTGTACTAAGAATGCCAGATAATGATTTTAAAACTCTAAATACATATTAGACCAAATAAATAAAAAATAATTAGCTTTTTATTGAGTCTGACGGTGTTGACAAAAACAAAGTAATAACTGAAAAAACTCCTAGTTTATGAAAAAAATACAAAATGAGGAGGTTGCACCGGTACATTGCTGAACAGCCAAGACCTTGGTCTATAATGATATACCTTCAGATTTTGTAAATTAACTAACTTTTTATTTTCAAAATTAAAACCTGTTTTAATCCAAATTTCCAAGAATCAGTGCTATACATTGTTATTTCATTACTATTATTATAACATTTAAATATTACATTAAGGGGTAAATTATCCCTATATATATATATGCAAGTGCAATATGCCTGTGTTCCTAACCTTGACATAGTTTGGAAACAAAATTGATGTGAAGAAAATGTCAGATGATATTAAAGATGATATTAATTAAATATTAATAAATACTTTTTACAGCCTTCTATAAGTTCACTGAGGCAAAAAAAAATTTACAGTAGTAATTTGTAGAAGGTAGAAACTAAATATTTTAGGCTATCAAGGCAGTTGTTAAATTGTTTATTGTTATTCGCTTACCTGTGGCAGAAGTAGTAGCATGGTTGTGATATCGATGGTAATGGCTAGAGGGTAATTTGACATGCCACTGAACGATATTTGATATTCTTTTAGTTGTAAATATGTGTTTTCCCTGCAGAGTCGATAGCAGCTGCTAGTGCACGTGCTGAAGTAACTTCGTCATCGCTGGCGAACCGACAGGATTCATTTGCAGGTTTGGTTAAGCCTGTTTTTTTTTTGTTTTGTTTTTTTGTAATGTTGTTCAATGTTCAATAAATTAAAAAATATGTGCAGTTGAATGCATTTCCAGAGCTCTACCGTGAGTAAAAGTAGGCTATGTCTGGTTTTCGTTTGACTGAGTGAGAAATCTTTCGATTGACTAGTAGGCTACGAATCAGAGCCGTTACGAATGATTCAGACTTAATCACCAACCAATCAATGCAGACCGTTTTCCTATCGAAAAAAAAAAAAGATTCAAAAGAGAGATTCATTTGAAGATCCGTTCGGAACTCTCACTTAATTAGTAAATCGAACCTCAAAACGATAACTTGTGGTAACTGTAGTCCTTTTAGTCCGTAACACGTGAACAACCCCTTCGAAATTAGCTTTTGAGACTTTTTTATGCATTAAAGATAAAAATGCAAGATTTTCCTTATTATGCTCTATCGTCCTTTACAAATTATGCAAATAAAATTGCATTTAAAACACAATAATATTTTTTATTAAAAAAAATACATTTAAGTATTATATATGACAGCCCCTTATTTGTGCACTGTGCTTGAAATTTTTGTCAACCATGAAGGAAGTGAATGGGACATGTTAGATTAGGAAATAGCTACATATTTTTGACTTCTTTGGGAGAGAAAAAAACATTGTACATCCAAATGTGTTTTGTTTTTGGTCATTTTTAAAGTACATTTTGTAAAATCAATAACAAAACAATCTGTGTGTTGTGCATAAATTACACATTTTTCATAAAGTAGTGATGATAGTGATTGCAGTGCATCAGACAATAAGGTCGTATAAAGGAAGGATCTGAAAATTAAGGAGGAGAAGCAGTGAAGGTGATGGCAGAGATGAAGAATATAAGATTATTATTGTGGGCTAAGATTGTCATATATTGTTGTGGAAGTCAGGTATTTTGGTACATTATCCTAGTTTGGAAGATCTGATCTATACTACACCAGAGGTCAGGGAAGATGCCACTGCATATTGGCCTCACTACACTGACAAGCAAATGCTCCAAAACTGAGGTCAAACAGGTCACCAACCAACTTACGTGTGGAAATAAGTGTGGGGCACTGGAAAAGAAGAGTCGTGTTGATTTTCACTAAACATCTTTCCTTTGGGATTCAATGTTTTTAATGTTTTTTGAAACACTACGACCTTTTCACTACTTTCAGATACTGGAAATGCATTTCAATGTATGTGTGTCAAGTTTCAGACAATTTGCCAAAAAATAACTGAACCTAATAGGGCGAAGTCAATTATAAATGACAGCACCCTAAAAAAAAGATCAAAGGTCAGATGTATTTGTAGAAATAGAAAACAACTAATTTTGGAAAATGGTTTAGCCTTAGATATATGTCAAATATAATGTCATTTGTGATTTCATAATTAGTTCCATATAAGGTTAAGAGCCTCTATTTAAAGGAGGTTTTGTGAGATCTATCATCTGATGACATTTTTGTTCCCATCAATCCAAACTAGGCTATGCGTAATGCACTTATATACATATATATTACACACTTATATTACACATCTGATGCTTTGCATTTCTGCTATTCAAAATATTGTGATTGATTCATAGATTGTCTTTTTTTTTTTAAATGTTATTCAACTTCCATCCATTTAAGTGAAATAATCTATGGCAGCAATCTAGCACCAGACATTTTGTAAAATCTATTTGCAATCATTTTCGATGAAGCCCCGGCCGTTTGTCTTGGGAGAGGAGAGGAGTAAAGGATAATTGTCTGTAGTCCAGTAAAAGCCACCACACTTGAGTGAGCTTACAGCCGGCAGATCCCAGGGCCTGGGGAAGATAGAGCAGTTAATGTTCCCTTTTATTTTAGAGGATGTGTCACTTGTATCTCAGATTTATACCATGATACAGCAATTTCACCCAAACAGATGGATAATAGTGTCAACGAGAGGAGAAAGGAGAAGACGGCGCTTCTTTTATCGAGTTAAGCGCGGATTGTTTGGAGGAGACGATCCAGGCCGCGTCGTTCTCTCTTTCCCTCTTAATCTCCCTAATCTCAGCGGCATTAAGCTTGATCATTTTTGTTTGAAGGAGCAGAACGTGGCGGTAATGGCGTCCTAATAGCCAGCGCTGGGGACACAAATCCACCGGCCCTGTTTTCTGCCGTGCCTCCATAAGCACCTCTGATTTATTGCTCTCTTTATGACAGAGAGGAAAATGATGTGCTGCAGGTATATATCAGCGCAGAAAAGGAAATTGAACGCAGATATCATCTTGTCAGATGGTTAATGCTCTTCCCCCTGTCACATTCGATAGCACCAATTTGGAGAATCCTGCAGAGGTAAAAAGAAGACAATTAACAATGACAGAGTGGTAATGGATGAGCCCATAAAATGAGTCTGCGGGCTGCAGGATGCTTTGTATGATTTCCACATGAGATAGAGCCGCGGGTACATGCTAGAGCTACGCCGGCATTAACTCCGACCCCCCTTTTAGCCCCCGCCGGCCTGAAAACACACCGTATATCGCTAGTGAAAGGGTCATGGGATGCGGTCGCTCTCCTCTGTATTGCGAAAGCTATGTAATTACCATAATTATCGAGCACTTGTGGGAATCAGTGGGTTTGGTAAGTCTGTTTGCCGTTACATCGATTTCCAATGGCGTATCACCTAAAACATCAACTCACCGTAAATCCGGGTGTCAGATGTTATGGGATGGATCTAGTATGAGGGCTAAATTATATGAAGGTCAGGCAGTATTTTAACTCCCACTTGGAGGCTGCAAGGACTACAAACTGCCCCATCATTTTAGTTCCTCTTCTTAAATCGGCTGTTCGAATGCTCTGCGATCTTGTGTCATTTTGGAACAGCAAAATACCTTCTGTAAGCAATGGTCAATGCCGGCAAAATATGCAACACACTATTTAATTCCTTGTAATAGTACTTAGTAGTTGAGGATAACATTTAAAGGCAGGGTAGGTGATTTGTTCCAGAAACTTATACTGGTTGAAAGTCTCTTCTAATCCTGATAGAAATCATAAAGATAAGTGGTCTAAATGTGTGTATATTGTCTCTGGAAGGCGTAGGACCATAAAATGTTCATCCAATCATTGCATTTGGCCTGAATTTTCTATTCCACTACGCTACTTTTCCAGTGTTTTTCCAATGTAAACACGTGCTAGACGGACATCTTTAACCGTTGCACTCCCGCCTTTTCCGCATGACACACCATTCTCAAAACGCGATGCTCAAGTTAAAATAAGTTAAACTTTTAAAAAAAAATTGTTTCTAGATCTTGCGCTTTTTCTAGTCCACTGACCTGCGTCTTGCGTTGATCTGTGTGAACTGGCCCTCAGACAGATGTCAGTCACCGAACAGCAGCTACAGTTCCTCCTGAACCAACACAACCATGCTGCGTTCACCAAAACTACTGTAATCTGGAAGAGATGGAAACCCGTGATGTTAAACTCAGAGAGGTTTGTGACTCAAATGTATGTGTTTTAATGGCAACACTATCAGCAGCGAAATTAATCTCAGTGGTGTAAAGTAACGAATTACAAATACTCTCGTTACTGTAATTGAGTAGTTTTTTTTAGGAATTGTACTTTTTTAAGTAGTTTTAAAACAGTGTACTTTTACTTGAGTACATTTTAAGTGCTGTATCGGTACTTTTACTGCGCTACTTTCCCTGAACCTGCCGTCGCTACATTTATATTAATATTTATTTATTTTTATAATAAGTCATGTGACTCCATGCGTGATTCCCGTCAAATCAAATCGCGCGCGGAAAACTTTGCATCAACAGACTTCAAGACACCTGGCGCCAATTTATTTTAATCATGGAGGAAGAGCCGGAGGGAGGAAGAGTGGTGGATGCGTCAGCATGCGACAGCTTGCTGTTGCTGTTATATCTGTTGTCAACATGACATCATGACTTTTGCGTAAACATACACGCCACTTTCAAGTCAAGTGGCTTGTTATTTATATGCATTTTGAGCTATCCGCGTGTATGCGTGTATGTCTATGCCGTTATGTCCGAGTGATTCCGCGTGTATGTACACGCCGTTAAATATCCGAGCGAAACAAAGCCATATTTTGATCTACATCTGGGGAGCGATATTTTTCTTCCTAGGATGGTAGGGAAAGCATAGCAACCAGACTAGAGTAAAGGCACGCACGCTTTATAATTGTTGCTGGTTACTGAATGATGACTGAAATCATGAACTTGCCTAAACAATTACTAAAAATAAACTGCAGAATGTTACATTTTCTAATACACGCACAAATGGTATGTATTCTGTTAGCACTTCACGAGCTTGCAATGCCATCTGCTCGAAAAACTTAATTTAGTTTGTTTACCGGGCTTCAAAGTGCATTAACCTATCATCATCACTGCTAGATTTTTGTCCCTTACATCAATTTCGTTTAGCATATAAACGCATTAACCTCCTTTCTGTTGACTTATTGAAGTGGATATTATTTTAATGTAACATGTTCTTAAATGGCGATTTACTCACAAAAATAAAACTGTTGGAGAAATATTGAAATAGGCCTACTGTTTCTCTTTTTTTTATGAATCTGTGATAGAGTAAGCTACATTTTCAATTTACAGGGTATAAGGTGGACTAACATTCATAGCATAATACTCAATACTCACTACTCTTGAGTACTTTTAAAAGGGCTACTTTTTACTCCTACTTTGAGTAGTATTTAGGACAGGTACTTTTACTCTACTCTCACTACATTATTTGACAAGTAACAGTACTTTTACTTGAGTATGCTTTTTCAGTACTCTTTCCACCACTGATTAATCTGCAGCAGTCAGGTGGTACAGAAGCTCTTTCAGTTATTGGTGTTTATAATTTTTGTAATGTAATGTGCTTTGAGGGAGTTTAACTCGGGATAAATGTATAAGTTAAGCGGGATAATGTATAGCGAGGCGGTTCTTATAGCGAATACAAACCCTTCAGGCTGATTCAAGACCCATAATCAGCCTGTCGGGTTTGGATTCGCTATAACAACCGCCTCGCTATACATTATCCCTTACTTACATGCAACTAATCTTAAACCAAACCCTCCTCCTAACCCTACCCTATAGAAAGTACATGTACTTAATTAATTAACACCTAACCCTTTAAATTTAAGGAGATATTTGCATTGTAATTTAATTATAATAACTACATGTAGCCTACTTACTAGAGTTACGGTTAGGGTTAGGGTTAGTGTTAGTTAGGCTTCTTGTATTTATGCATAATTTACTGTTATAGTAGTAAGTAGGCTACATGTAGTAACGTGTAACTACATCATCTTAAAATCAAGTGTTACCTGAGAATTTTCTATTGAAAACCCCCATTGGCCAGGACACTGTTTGGAACGAAAAGGTCAAGCTACTTTTACATGTGAGTCGACAGTGTCTGTCAGTCATCTCTAAATATATGAAGGTAGGCTAAGTTAGAAGTGACCGTGAAAGATTGTCAGAGTTAAAGTAAAAAAAGTGCCCTTTCAGAGGTGAAAAACGCTGAAGAACACGCGAGCGATGATGGGCCTGGCATTTCTCTGCACCACCATGCCTCTAAAAACGTTTTAGAAGAGTCTCCATTTGAGCTACAGCGAGGTTTAATGACTTTTCTGCTCCAGAGAAGCTTATTGTTCCTGTCGAACAGTTTACGGCAGGCTCCAGTGCGCCGCGGATGGAGGGGGAAATGTGTTTTGTGATTTAAATGGTAATTCCGTTCAAATCAACATATTTTTGGCACCTCGTGACCTTTTCGTGAAATGAATTCACGCCACTCAACTTTGTCTTGTGGCATTTAAGAATCACAGAGCCAAAAGCTAATTGCCAGAATTCAAGCGCTCATGGAGCGTCTCGTTTTTCGGGCCATGGCGCCGCATTGTTTAATTTGATTTTAATGTGTCCCTCAAGCCGACGGCGGGATGATGACTTTGATAATGATACAGTTGTCATCATCCCACGGTGAACTCTAATACCGGGACATGTTAATTGCTTTTGTGACATTCAACTCATTATGGTCCATATCCTCGTGCCCTCCTTATAAGGAAACGGCAAGGGTCTAAACTGCAACACACTTAGTTTTTTTGGAAACACTTTATTTTATACAGTAGGCTTGTTACATAAGTTACAATAAGAGTAAATTATGCATAATTACATGCAATTAATCCTCAAACAAATCCTAATCCTACCCTAACCCTATAGCCTAGGCTACATGTTGTCAATTAGCTATTATTCAGTTCTGAATATATATAATTACACTGTAACATTGAGACCTTAAAATAAAGTGTAGCATGCTTTTTTTTTTTTATCACAATGCACCATTCACGCTTCAGGAATATAACAAGTCATCTTTTAAGAGGATTTTGAAGCGCTCACCCCAAAGGCCAGTAAATGGAAAAGTGACATGGCTCGTGCTCTTGTCTATTTAACTTATTCAGTTCTTCTGTTATATATATTCTGCCTGGAACAGCGAGGTTATTTTCCTCCAGGGTTCACAAGGCCAAGCTCTTTCATTTCAACAGAAAATTGTTTCTTAGGATTTCAATCTTTGGCTGCTCGATATGACAAAACACAATATCAAGAACACTTATGTTTCTTATCTGCCATATTTTCAGGGAATAAATAAAAGATCAGTGTAAATCTGAGTCGAGAGACGCGCGAGGTGAATCGGAGAGGGTTACTTCGAGAATCCATGCCGGTGTGGCCCGACAGGACCGGGTCGGGATTACCTCCGCTCGGCAACCCAGCGGCTCGTTTGTCATCCTTGAAAATCAATTAGTAGGTCGCTGATAGCAGAGAGCAGATGAATCTCTTTCCCGTGGACAAAAACTGGCCGAAAATATGCATCCTTCACTATCTTTTCTCTCCACCTGCATAGGGATTCTCGAAATAATGTATAAATCTCTATAATGCAGCATATAATGTTGGGTTAAAAATAACCCAACTATGGGGTGATATAGCACCTTTCCAACTGTGGGTTATTTTAATCCAATCCAGAAATTACAATTACTAGAAATTGACACAAAAAAATGAAAACCATTTTTGAAAACCGAACATGGATATAAGCCAATGGTTGGTTTAAAAAAATAACCCAAACGTTTTTATTTTATTTTATTTAAATTTTTTACTGTGTATAGAGCCAGCGGGCCCCTGATGAAGAGAGAGTGGGGACTGTATCTCTTGGAAATCTTTGGTTGCTATTGTTCTGAAACACCAGATACATCCCCTCTTAATTTCACACAACATCCTATTGAGCTTGTATTTTTCCTAACCGAACAGATGTATCAAGCGAAGGAGAAAAAATTAGTTTGAAGTACTGGAAATGTGAATCTTTCTTGAGGCGAGTATCAAGATGGATTCATATCTAATCACTCCATCTGCCTGAGAGAAGTCCTCAATAAAAAAAAACGATTGTGCCGCACACATGAAAAAGCGTCTTTGAGCGCGCGGCTCGCAAACTCTTTAAATGGATGGGAATTCAAAACACACAAAATGATTTTACTGACAGTGCACTACCATATATGTCAAAGAAAATAAATGTCATCTTTCTCAGCATGATGTAGTGAGGAGTTTGACTCTGAAATGAAACGGGGGTGTGTGTGGGCTACTGAGCGCACACCTCACGAGTAATTCACCAACACTTGATCTACATCATATTTGCTGGGAAAGGTTCAAATGTCCTATTGACGGGTTATTTTTTGTGTGCTGTCAGAGGTCAGTTTATGGGAATCAGGTGCCACTGTCCTGCTGACAGTGATGCATTGCTGCGCTCAGGGGGTCACGTATCTGTAAACATGCATTATAAAATCCCAAAGACAAATGCGAGACTGACCTGAGAGAGAGAGGCAGCGAGGGAACAAGTGTGTGTCAGGGGGCAGAGATAGCGCTGTTGTTGCAAATGAAGAGGGTCAAGTAATCAAGCTCAGTTGGGCTTGTGTGTCACTCCCATTATCTAATACTGTCTGAAATGATCAATGAGCTAAAATAAAATGATCACAAGCTAAAATAGGCTGCCTAATGAAAATGGACTGTGTTTTAACACATTCTTCTCGATGTGTCTCGGTGTCAGGATGGAAAAGCCCATTTCAGCCGAGCGCACAGATGCTCTCTCACGCTCACTTGAGCTGGGTCACTTAACCATTCAAGTGGCAGATCCACTGACCGGCAATCTCTACACACAAATAACACCAGCTACAACCAATAACTACACATATAAACCGGCGTAACATGACCCCTTCACTCTCAAACGCAGAATAATGGATTTTTAAAATAAAAAAAATGGGAAGAAACTGACATTTGTGTGATTATGTTTATCAACACAAAAATAATAATTAACATGTATCAATGCTACAATTTTCTGTCAATCTTTTATTAACAAACAAGTATTCATTACTTCAATGAGCTCATTGTTTCTGCCTTAAATTCTTACATGGTTTTGCATAAATTATTGAATTGTTTTTAGCTAACTGTGATTTGTACATTTCTGAAATACATTAGATAATACATTAGGTAACTTAGACAGTTCCCTCTGATAACAGATCACGCTAAATTGTAATGTAGAAACCATGTGTATTGTGAAAAACGCTATACAAATAAATCTGAATTGAAATGTGATTATAAAAAAGGCTGTGGCTAAAATAGCAAAAAAGTTGTTAGATGCCATTTACTACTTAGTTCAAATAGTGGCAGATATTATTCACATCTCAGTGCATTGTAGTATATCAGTATCTTTAAACATTATTATTGACAGTCCTTGAAAATAAATTCCAGCACAGTGTTACAACCATAATGAAATGCGCCTTCACAATAGATAATGATTTACAATCAACTCTGTTAGAGAGCTCAATTTATCTGTTCAATAAAACTCACCTGTTGAGTAATAAAAACACAATCTCGTGTCGATTTTACATTTCAATTCTCTGAAAAGCCAAGTCAATGTTGGTTCTTGTTTTATGTCTCGTTCTCTTTTCTCCAGCATCTCCTGTGTTCAGTGTTTGTTTATAACAGTGATTCCCAGAGGTTGGAGATTTAGCGGCTCCATGTCATTCTTGCTGGTTGTGACAACTCGTCCACTCCCACACCAGACAGTGAACATTTCTCTATGTAAAGATATGACGAGACATGCTCGAGCGAGTGACGCATGTATGTAACTTCCGGAAAAAAACATCCCTAATGGTCTTAAATATAAATGCTTAATAATAGGCTTATAGTGAACAAGACAGAAACATGTTTTGGAAGACGGATTGATGATGTATGCAATTTTGTTAATTTTAGAATAACAAAAAAATAATTAAAGGTCCAGTCCGTAACTTTTACAAAAAAACAAACAAAAAAAATGATCCAAAATAAATTTGAACACATAAAGGAGTCTCGGCTATAGTATATTGCGTGTGAGGATGCCTGGAGGTGGAGATTTATAACCTTTTCTCACAGCACTTGATATAATTAAATATCAGTTTGATGGCAGATCCAGAAAGATTCAAACGACAATCACAGTGCAACTGGAGACTCACCCGCTGTAAAATGCAAAAGACTTCGGAGCGAAAACTAAACGCTACAGTAAAAAAAGAGACTGCAACCGGCCCGGGCGAAAACAAGGATAATATCGGAAGGGCATTAAATGTATTCACGCAATGCTGAACATTAACAATTTTAGAACAAAGTATAATTTGCAGTTTGTCGTGATATGATAAGCGATTATTAGATTTAATCAGCGTGATTTACTGCAATGCTTTTTTCCCTTAGTTGGTCAGAACAAAAAGTTGTTCTGGACATTTTCCAGTGAAATGATTATGTTGGTCATACTTCCAAAAAGTCTGTGATTGTGAATGCCAGTATCCACACGACTGACCGCCGCACATTCTCCTCAACACATTGTGTTCATCCGCGCTGTGCCGTGCCGAGACACAACTCACGTACAGTTGATCATTCCACGAATAACTGCAATTGCAGATTGTGAACAGAGATGGCGACAAAGAGGAAAAACTACAGACTGCAGCTTTATTTTTTATTTCAAATAAACACCTCTCTGAGCTGAAATGCAACAGAAAAAGGAGAAAAATGAGTTTGGAAAAAGGCGGATTCGAATTGGGTTGGCCGCATCAAAAACTCTGGAGGCGGCGCTAGTATAATTAGCCTACAATTGTTTTTTACAATTACAACTTGCACTTGGTGCAAATACACACTTCATTAAGCAATAATTTAAAACAAACAAAAAAAAAAATTTATCTTTTGTGGCATAAAACACTCAACATCAGGATAATGTTTTAAAAACTTTATTTCTCATATTAATCCTTGTAGACAATAATAAAAACAGCACTTTATTTTCACACATAACGCTATGCTTGATAATTCTTTGACTTCATCCGCTTTTTAAATGTTGAAACGGGTCAAACATGAAGGCACATGAGGCTGAGAACACTGAGGGCTGTTTTTATGCTGGAATAAATAAGCAGACATTCCTGTAAACACGGGACCAATCTCTCCTGGCACAGCACCTAATGTATGCTACACTTCAATAACAGGCACTGAGAGGATATTAATAACTATAAATATTATAAATATACCTTTGAATGACTTTTTTGCATCATTACATATTGTAAATAAGAATATTAAATACATTCAATCACAAAACAGTGCTTATATGGAGGGTGAATGTCAATAGCTGCTTTTCATGCCAACTAAGAGAATAATAAACCGTTATGTGCTGAACGTCCTGCATTTACGCTTTTACATACAGGTTCTATTCATGTAAACAAAGACAAAATATAGTTTTCCTATCAAACTCAGCAATGTAACTAATTATTGCAGATACATCATAACTAATGATAACTAACCCAAAAAAAGTAACCCTCACAAAAATCGCTGACCCCTTATAGTTTCTACTTAAATAACACTGCAATATAACGTAGAAATTAAAACAAAAGGATACAAATAAACTAAAGGTAAAGAATAAGAAGACTAAACTTCACTGGAAATCAAAGCCACAGGCATACACAAACACACAGAGAAGAAGAGACTTATGTTTCTATTGGCATATTCTCCCTCAGTCTACTCCACTTCCATGGCGGACACGTCGAGCTCGGCCTGTGTTTCTTCAGGGAGGTGTGTGTGAGTGTGTGTGTCTGGATCTGCTGGCTTCTTCTCTTCTGAAGGACTCTCGTCTGAGCTCTGCTCTTCAGCTTCTGCTTTCACATGCGCTGGACCGACTGCTTTACTCTCTGATCAACAAAACAAACCAGCGCTTGTTAGGCCAATCATAGTTCTCTGCCAAAAGGCATATCATTTATTTAGGTTTGACTTGATTTTCCTTGTGGTTTTAAAATAATCTGTCAACCTAACAATCACAAATCACCCAGAATATTTCCTCTCAGCTAGTTGAGAAACTTTGTTTATGACGACAAAACCATAAATACATAAATATGACCAAGTCAGAGAGAGGGTGAAAACGGGAAACAGTAATGAGAAGTTAAATTACATGTTTTTGTTTAATATATTACTGTTTAAAATCTTTGGTAAGTATTTTTATTATTATTTTTAAAAAGAAAATCAATTTTAATGCATTTTAAATATTCCTGTGATCAAAGCTGTATTTTCAGCATCATTACTCCAGTCTTCAGTGTCACATGATCCTTCAGAAATCACTATAATATGATGATTTGATGATCAAGAAACATTTCTGATTATTATTAATGTTGAACATTTGTGCTGCTTCATATTTTTTTCATGATAAACTACCATTCAAAGATTTAGGGTAAGTTTTTATATATAGATATATAAAACACATATTCAGCAAGGGTGCATTAAATTGAACAAAAGTGTCAGTAAAGACACTCATATTGTAACAAAAGATTTCCATTTCAAATAAATGCTGTTATTTTTATCGTTCTATTCATCAAAAAAACAGGACAAAAAGTACCAGTTTCCACAAAAATATTAAGCATGCAAAAATGTTCCACATTAATAAAAATAAGAACCATTATTAATAAGGACAAATAATAATAATGCAAAAAATCATCATATTATAGTGATTTCTGAAGGATCGTGTGACACTGAAGACTGGAGTAACAATGCTGAAAATACAGCTTTGATCACAGGAATAAATTAGATTTTCAATTATATTACAACAGAAAACCGCTATTATAAACTGAATATTTCACAATATTACTGTTTTTACAGTATTTTTGAGCAAATAAATGCAGCCCGAGTAAGCAGGAGTGGCTTCTTTCAAAAACCATTTAAAAATCTTAATGTTTCCAAAACAATTGTAGGTGCCTTAAAGGGTTAGTTCACCCAAAAATGAAAATTAAGTCATTAATTACTCACCTTCATGCTGTACCAACCCCGTAAGACCTTCGTTCATCTTCGGAACACAAATTAAGATATTTTTTATTAAATCTGAGAGGTACATCACTGCTACATAGGCTTCTAAGGGAATGAAACTTGACGGCCCAGAAAGTCATTAAAGAAAATGTTTAAATATTGAATGTGCCTACAGTGGCTCCACTATAAGTTTATCAAGCGACGAGAATACTTTTTGTGCGGAAAAAAAAACAAAAATAACGACTTTATTCGACCATCTCTTCTCTTCCGTGTCTTTCTCCTAAGCTGTTGACGTAGTGTAGTGTAACAGCGCAGCGCGTCTGTGTTATACGTCACACGTAGGCTCACTATTGGCCGACGCTGGTCATGTGTGTGATGCGTGTGACGTTCAACCAGAAGCGTTGCGCAATAACAATGTGTGAAATCTCCAGGCCCAAAGAGAATACTTGAATAGAGTCGCTATTTTTGTTTGTTTTTTGCGCTCAAAAAGTATTCTCGTAGCTCGATAAACTTAAGATCTAGCCACTGTAGTCAGTTGGACTCTTTTAACGATTCCTTTAATGACTTTTCGGGGCCGTCAAGTTTCATTCCCTGGCAGCCTGTAGCAGTGATCTACCTCTCAGATTTAATCACAAATATCTTCATTTGTGTTCCGAAGATGAACGAAGGTCTTACGGGGTTGGTACAGCATGAGGGTGAGTAATTAATGACTTAATTTTCATTTTTGGGTGAACTAACCCTTTAAGCTATACCTTAAAAAAAGTTTAGAATAAAGGCCCTTCTACAACAAGTAAGGGATAATGAATGATAATATCCAATTATCAGGAAACTTACAAATTACAAAATTACAACACGGAAATTAAAATGCTGCTCATGAAAAGACAAGAATATTCACTGCAAACCAGCAACCAGACAGAGAGGGTGGGGGAAAAAAGAAAAGAAAATGTTTTAAATGTATGAAATAAATGCAGCTATAACTAAATCCCAAATGAAGATACATAAAAACTGAACACACACACACTGTATCATCAGTCATCACTTGCCATTGACTGAGCACATAATAACAGTAGAGAGCAAGACAGGAGTGTGTGTGTGTGTGTGTGTGTGTGTGTGTGGTGTGTGTGTGTGTGTGTGTGTGTGTGTTGTGTGTGTGTGTGTGTGTGTGTGTGTGTGTGTGTGTGTGTGTGTGTCAGGTAGAGACACAGGGTAAAGCCCTACTAACTAGGCAGCACTGTGGGGGGGGATAGAAGACTCGAAAGCCTTTAATCACCTCACAGATCTGTTCTCAGTACATCAGCAAATGTCCTCTCAGAGGGCATGAGCAGCAGGGACACACACACACACACACACAGTAAACAAACCCACCCCACCCCATCTGAAATCAAAGCTGTTAATACTGTGCATAAGTCTCTAAGAATATGAGCATCATCTACCCCCCTCCTCCTGCTGGAGATCTGGTACCTGGGGCAGGTGGAGCACTAGACAGGTCTGTCTCCATGGCAACAGCAGGGGGGTCTTGGCTCATCTTGGCTTCTGCGGTGAATTCTGGGAGACGTGGGGCTTGGGGACGTGTCTTCCGGGCCGGGTTCAGGAAATAACAGTAGGCACATCTGAATGCTAAAACAGCAGCGATAAAAAACAAATTCAACTTATCTGAAATGATCCTTAGACACATGAATATGAAAACAAACATGCAGCATGAGGGGGGGGGGGGGCATTCAGACCTGTTTACATGCTAAAACATCCTCTTTATGCTTAAAGCGTGACTAAATGAACAGTTAAACGTCAGTCAAAGTCCAACGTTTTTCTCTGATTCTTACCAATATATTCAAACTCCTCCTTTAAAGCCATACCATTATGAGACACACACTGCTGGCATACCAGAGCATATCTGCAATGAAAAGAGAAACATTATTAAATAAAGCTTTTAGACTTAATGAAGCTACAAACACACAGCATTCTTTTAAGGATGTAAGAGACCACATGACATCAAAATGCACCAAATTCACACTTATTGTACACAATTCATCATTCTTCAAAAGCTCAGGGTCAGTAAGATTTCCTTCTCACCATGGATGCATTTATTTGATCTCATATATACATGTAATAATAATATAATTATCAAAACATTAGTAAACAATATTGAAATGATGTTTTCTATGTGAACGTATAGTAAAATGTAGTTTATTCCTGTGATCAAAGCTGAGTTTTCAGCATCATTACTCCAGTCTTCAGAGTCACAGGATCCTTCAGAAATCACTATAATATGATGATTTGCAGCTCAAGAAACATTTAGGATTATTATTATCAGTTAAAAACAGCTATGCTGCTTCAGATTTTGTGGAATCCTTATATGTTTCTCTTTAATGAATAAAAGTTCAATAGAACAGTGTTTATTTGAAATAGAAATCTTTTGTTACATTATAAATCCCTTTACTGACACTTGTAATCAAGTTAATGCATTCTTGCTTATAAAAAAATACTAACCCCAATCTTTTGAACAGTAGTCTACTGTTTCTAAAAAGAAAACGTTTTTCATAACAGTTAAACAAAATTAAACATCTCATTCTCAACCAACTAAATTTAATTCTTGGATTTTTTTCATCAGTTTTATCGCATGTCAGACAAATACATGTATGTTTGCATAGGCAAGAAACGGCACATTCATGTCAAATCAGGCAAGGTTTCACTTATGCCTGAAGCACAAAATGAGAAGGGTTTACAACACCCTCAGCGATAGTGAGCGACAGCGATTATTACCAAGAATAAAATCCAGATTTTGTTTAACCCTTCTTTTAATGTCTATGTTTACATGTACACCAATAATCAGAGTAAGGACTTAATCACAGTGAACATTATTGCTGTATAAACAGTCAATGTTTCACTTGGAAACGCATCACGTTGAAAAGCTGAAATGCATTTCAAATTCTTCAGGTTTTCTTATTTAAACGTTTTAGATGTGCGCTATTTTAATCCTGAATGTAATTCAGCTAAAATGATCTTTACTCTTTGGGCTTGCCTGAACTGAAGCTGAACTTCTCTGCATTATATGTTGATCTCTCTTTTTCAGAAATCGCATCACACCTTGATTCTGCTCAGTGTAAAGATATAAATCATGATTTGAAGATAGACCGTTCACCTGTTCTGAGGTCCATCACCCACTAGGTACTCAATGACCCTGTCCATGGCACCTCGATCTCTGGGGAGGACGGGTCTGGCCAGCGGAGGCCCTGGAGGGTGCATTCCTGCGCACGCACGCACACACACACACACACACACACACACACACACACACACACACACACACACACACACACACACACACACACACACACACACACACACACACACACACACACACTCACGTCAGTGCACACTGCAGCCTGTATCTGTGGCTCAGTGCTGCATGGCCGATGATGAATGATAAGAGGGACAGCTTTTAATAACGACACTGATATGGACCTCCCTCCTCATGCCCGCTGTGATCCACACTCATAATTAATATAATTTAACATCAAGAGCAATCATAGCCAGAAGACTGGTCATTTCTGCCAGACTTGGCATAGTCAGGAATCCCTGCTGCTTACTCATTTACCAGCATATGGAGACGCCGCAGTGGGCCAAGGTGCTTTTCACTTCCAATTTCTTCCTAAAGGTGTTTGCTTGAACAGGGCCCAGATCTGTTCACACACACAGCACACTTGCGTGACGAACGCAGCAGGGCCCGTGTCACCTGTCACTCACTGCTAACAGGTGTGTGTGTGTGTGTGTGTGTGTGTGTGTGTGTGTGTGTGTGTGTGTGTGTGTAGATGACCAGATATCAAAAGGACAAAAATAAAGAAATACTAATTTATTATGTTTTAATATTTTCAAATTACCATTTACGTGTCTTAGCTATGTTTAATATAATTTGTAATTTCAGCATGTGCTTCTGTCAGTTTGTTAAATATATATACACACAGAACAAAATTATAAATGCAATTATATAACACATTTTTCATGAGCTGAACTCAAAGATCTAAGACACACCTATTGACACACCACCTGTACACAAAATACCTATTTCTCTCAAATATAGTTCACAAATCTGTCTAAATCTGTGTTAGTGAGCACTTCTCCTTTGCCGAGATAATCCATCCACCTCACAGGTGTGGCATATCAGGATGCTGATTAGACAGCATGATTATTGCACAGGTGTGCCTTAGGCTGGCCACAATAAAAGGCGACTCTAAGGCCTTGTCCACACGGACACGGGTATTTTTATAACCAGAGTTTTTCCTCCAGCGTTTAAAAAAAAATCCAGTCCACACATGCTCGGTTTCCGTCTACATGAAAACGCAAAAACACGCTATCAAGCGCGGTCAAGAGCATGCCACGCCAGCAGGCGGCGAAATAACCCTTAACCGTAAAGCCGCGTTGGCCAATCAGAAACCTAACAAAAAGTTATTACCGATTCCGGTAGGCGCAAATCTGACGTCAAACACAGCGGATAATGGCGCACACTTTGACGTCGCAAGGCAAAAACCCCGGTTTCACGGTCTACACGACAACACTGTAACCGGCGTTTCTGAAAATCCTCACCCTGGCAGGGGTTTTCAAAAATGTTTGGTTTCAGTGAGTTTTCGTGTGGACGAACGGCCAAACCACGTAAAAAAAGTCACGGTTATAAAAATACCCATGTCCGTGTGGACGGGGCCTAAAATGTGCAGTTTTATCACACAGCACAATGCCACAGATGTCGCAAGTTTTGAGGGAGCGTGCGATTGGCATGCTGACTGCAGGAATAATAATAATAACTTTATTTTGTATAGCGCTTTTAAAAGTCAATTCTCAGAGCGCTTTACATAAGTGAAATAAAAAACAATAAAAAGGCATGATAAACACAATACAAAAAGTATTTCAAACAAGTTTACCACCCTAAATATGTCTTATTGGTGTCAAATGTCATATGTCAAATGGTGGTCACACCAGATACTGACTGGTTTAAAAAAAAAAAAGAAAAAAAAAAAAAACGTTGACGAGTAAATAAAACTTGAAAAGTTGTCCAGTAACATTTTTATGAATTCTAACAATGCATTGTTGTGAGAACATGAGCGTGAATAAATGTGAACGACACTCTGGACAGTTGACAGGCCAGCGCTGCATCGCCATGAAAGTTTAAGCCTTGACCATTTAAATATTCAAGCGCAAGACGATGCAAAGGGGAGCTCATTTCGTTACTCACGAAAACCACGTCTCAGACAGCGCCCGAATACTAAACTGAGCTCTTTCACAACATCTTGCACTTGAGCAGACAAATTCACACAAGACGATGTAAAAAAATAATAATAGCGAGTATCGTTATGTGTGAAGTGAACATAAACAGTTTCATGTGTAAAAGTATCAGTATATTAGACACGTGCCTAAAACTCATGTTGCCGTCTGTTTTTAATGTTAATCAAACAACAACAAAAAACAAACAAAACAAAAACTTCACATATCTAAACTGAATAAGTTTGGTAACTTTAATAAGGATTAATTAATAAGGATGTTGAATTTATACAGTAAAGACTGCAGTGTTATTTTACATTTGATTATTAAATTTCTGAAGCACAGTTTATATCATTTTTATCGGTGTTATATTGTATTTATTTGTGATTTTGCTAGTAATTTGATTATTTGTTCTTTTATTACTAAGTGTTTATATTAGTTAGGCTAGTAGCTTTAGCGGTGGTATTGAAATTGGAATAGAGAACTGTGTATTTTCACTGGTAAAATTTTGGTGTAATTACTGCCTGTTTTTGAAAAATGGCCGGTACATTTTCTAAGGTCACCGGCCATTGGCAAGAAGTTAATTTTAGGCCCTGCAGGTCTTAGTTGAAGCACCATTACCAGCCCATCTATGCCAAACAAAGCCAATCGGACATTGAGAGAGGACATGAGACTCACCCATCCCTAGGGCAGGAGTGCCAGCCGGGGTCCCAGGCCTCCTGATCAGGCCGTGTGGGGTTGAGGCGGACAGACCCTTTTCAGGTGGCCCACCCGGGGCAGACAGTGGAGTCGGGGGCACTGAGGGGGCGGATCCAGGACCGGCAGGCGGACGTCCAGCAGGACGAGGGGACACGAGCCTCTGACGCAGCTCTGAGCAGAAAATCACATGATTCTGATACAAGAAAACCCTCAGAGGCCAGAAAAACACACAAGTGTTCAATACCACAGAATCATCGGTGTCTATGTATATTGCATACCTGATCTCACTCAGTTTTTCTAAAACACGCTAACCATTACTCTTATATATTTTTCAAAATATGATTAATTTATAGGAAAAGCTATCAAAAATACACACTGCAAATATAGGGTTCTTTCATCAAGTTATAACACGGAAACTTTGTTTCACAGTTAGCTCTGATGTTGTTGCATTTTCCCTGCACACTTGACTTTTCTTTCATCAGTAGGAAAGTTAAAAAGTTATTACACTCTGATGAAAGATTATAAAAAAAAAAATGTATCTTGATGAGATGCAAATGCACCAATTGGGGGAAAGGACTCGTTCGCTCACCTTGGCCTTGTCTTGGAGTCACGGTGGGCCAATGGGTTGAGCTTCGAACTCCTAAAAGCAAAAACATTAATCCACCATCACACATGTGCGAATCGATTTATTTTCAGACTTAAGAATAAGGAACTTACCAGCTTTTTCTTAGAGTCTGGGTCAAACCGTTCCAAAATCAGCTTGGCATTTTTGTAGGTTTCAGTTTCCATTACCTGTTCAAGCTGTGTAAGAAAATATTACAATCACATAACCACAATTACATCAAACAGAGAAGCCAACTGGCTAACAATGAAACTGAAAACTTATATTTTTAAGAATTAAAAAAAAAAAAAATTAAATTTATGACATTAGTCCACGTCAGATAAAGGAGCTGCTTATTTCTTAGTTTAATTGCAGAATGAAACACAGTCCGTTTTCTCGCAGTCTCCTGTTTGGTTTAATTTAAAAACTTCATTTCAGGGAAAGAGCAAATAGTGCTAATTATTTAACTTTAATGAATAGAATAATTACAAGCCCTACTGCGATAATGGGGAGTGCGAAAATCCATCAGCTGTAATTATTGAAAGTTATTAGACATGACAGTGGATGACAAGCAATTTCTCAGATTTATTTCCTCCCATCACTAAACACTATTAATTTAAAGACAAGTCGTTAGCTAAGCACTTTACCAAGTAAAGTCTTTGTGCCAATTACCCGCTGTCTTCATTGATTTCAGATTATTTATTAAGAGCAGAAATTATCTCTTTCTCTCACTGACAGCAGAGAGGCGCAATATGATGAAAGCAAACCAGGACGTTGTTGTGCTAACATTAGTATAGGGCTAACTAGCTCGTACGGGAAGAGAGAAGATCTCTGACTGGGTGAAATTACTAGCTCATCGCTCATATTAAAATCCTGACATTCATGAGAGGGGCTAATCCCTTAAAACTCATCTTTGATCCCTAAAACCACACATTTAAAAAAAAAAAAAATACTTCTTCATGCCTTAAAATAGCTTGAATGTGACTTTACACCCTTGCCTCATTTAGTAAACACGGTTCTATGAATATGCAAATTAGCCCCGCCTCCATACATAATCTGATTGGTTACAAGGTAATTTGTGACGTCAGAAACACCAGCGATTTCAAAGCGTGTTTTTGAGACTGTCTTTGTTTCACTGCAGATTTAAGGAGAAAATACTCAGCAATGCTGTCGACTTATGAATGTACACATGGTTTGTCTTAAAGCATATTAAAAACACCACAGACATATAAACAACATTAAAAGCTGGATTTTCACCACAGGGGGACTTACAGGTATGAAAACAGACACAAACTAGCCCGCAATTAACTACACACCAGAAAGTGACATTCAAAGATAGACACTGCTATTGATTACTCACTATTTTCTTTTTCTCTGCTTTCAGATCTTCTAATTTTTCATCTAAGATGCAAAATAAAAATCACAAAAATTAAAGTGTAGATATGATTAAAGACCCATTCACACCAAGGACAATAACTATAGTAATGATAATTATTTAGTTCTAAAAACTGTTGTAAACGTAAAAGAATAGCAGATTTCACACTATAACTATAAAGGCACAGAGAAACAATAATGCTGGAATCACATTCAGAACTTTTTTTACAGCTGATGAATGATAAAAAACATTGACAGCCAATCAGAATCCATCCTGCTTTAAGAGCTTGAGATGACAAAACTGCAGAGCGAAGTTATAATAAGCAGAACGATATGGTCTGTAGTATATAGTTATCGTTCTTGT
The DNA here is from genome assembly GCA_036326025.1 of Chrosomus eos. Lineage (NCBI taxonomy): Eukaryota > Metazoa > Chordata > Actinopteri > Cypriniformes > Leuciscidae > Chrosomus > Chrosomus eos. The sequence continues at coordinate 34,491,229 of CM070826.1, read as the reverse complement.
GTGAATGGGCTGACCTCGTATTGAGATCAAATTATAAAGTATTGAGTTCAGATTTTGCTATTGGGTTCACAGGGAAATTCTTACTGTTTCTCTCCGTTCGTTTGTTGTATAAAACAATCAGCAGTTTCCTCAGGAGCCAAACTCTGCAGGAAGGAAAAGCAACTTATTTTAGTTCCATATAAAAGTCATCATTAGTGGAAAAATGTACACTTTGAATCAAAACCAAATGAACAGAATTTCCCATCATTCCTCTGATGGTCTGAACCCAAAGTACTTACACCAGAGGAAATATGAAGAATGGTGCCGCCACTATTACTTTCCCCATCATCTGCTCTGGGATGTACCAGACGTAGACGACCGTACAGGCGATCATGTACAGCAGGACCGAGTACAGCAGCAGGCGGTAAACCCATAACTTCCGCTGCTTCTGGTTCTTCTCTCGGTTTTCCTCCAGGGCTGGATGCCCTGAGAGAGATCATTTAAAAACATGTCATTAGGCGCATTCAAATGGAAAATACTGTCGGATTTGGATTATCACTCATATTTAATTACATTTGTGCTTTCCTACAAAAGCATGATTTCAGCAGGTTTCATAAAGGGAAATTTAAGACTTTTTAAAAGACCTTTTTAAGGCCAAGTATAGGAAATGTAAGAAATAAACTGAAGGGAATGATACGTTCTCAAAATGTAAAAGTATAGGGAAAAACACAATGAGTTTTATTAGCAACACTTCAGATTTTGACAATAACTTACAACAGATATCCATTACTTTGACTAATTTCACAAAAATAGTAGCATAAAATATGAAGTCTTGTTTTCTGTGAAATTGATCAAAATGAAGCGATTCATGATTAAAACAGAACAAATAATTTGTTTTCATAAAAACAAACCATCAGCGAGTTAAGCGTAAAACTCATTTTGTTTTATTTTTCAAGACTTTATTTTACATTTGCAAGTAAATTTATCTTGATTTAAGGATTTTTAGATATTTTGTACCGGAAAAACGACAAATACAGAGGAAGATATTAATGTTTTGCTATGCATGCAACATTGAATGCTAAATTATTATTTATAACATTCTGCTCTGATTTAAGACCTTTTAAAGGCCTTAATTTGTGTAAGAGTGAATTAAGACCATGGGGCCATTTACACAACACCCTTTTCAACTAAAAACGGAAAACTTTATGCATTTTGGCCGTTCATTTATATGACAGCAGTGTTTTGGGGGACTGAAAAATTTGATACCGCCATCATCTCTGTGTAAACAACAAACATACATCTTTAAAAACCGTGAGGTCATGCGCATGTTATTATGTGTTCAGTCTATAGGTGTTTATTTACAGTGACATCACCATCTACTGGCCTTGCAGCACAATGCAGCGTTTTTAATAGTTTGTTTTCGCAAATCCGTGTGAACGGGATCGCTTTTGACAACGTTGTCATCTGACGTGCAAAACGCAAAGGAAAAACTTTTCAGTTTTTAGCACACTGTTGTCGTGTCACCTGCAGAAATCCTGCTTAAGTTTCTTACAAGAAAAGGCTCATTCTGTGTTTCTGTTTTTAAAATGGTACCTAGTTCTGAATACAAAGCCAAAAGTTTAAATACATTTCAGTCCAAAACAGGAAATTAATACAACTGTGTGTAGACTGTCACGATCAATCAAATTGCGATTAACGATATAATTTGTTTTGTTTATGTCACATACAATTGTTAATCTAATGCATTGTTTTTTTTAAATGTGACGAGCTGAAATATTGTGTTCCAGCAAGGGATATGAGGGTATGTTTTAGCAGGATCAGGTCAAAAGAAGGTCACCAAATTACTACAAACTTTAAAATGTCTTCCACCATACAGTAAGTGGGGGAAGAAAATTTTTTGAAACTTAAATCAAATCTCCATGACCTACGTAAATAAATATATTACCCAAAGCAGAACTTGAGAGACCGGATCTGTTCAAGCGCCACTGTGATTTGGGATTTGATGTGAAAAATGTGATTTAACCGCACACAGATCTGTACACGTGATACAAATTGGGTCAAACTTGTTTAGGACAAATCACATGTCTTTGGCTTCTAAACAGTAAATGTACAAAAGAAAAGCATAACCCCATCCTAAAATATCCACTGACAGAGTCACACAGTGCCTGTACTGTTGCAGACATTTGTGGTGTAATTCTATGAGCCATGAGTGAACCTAAAAACCCTGCTGTCATTAACACCAGTTTGAAGTCACCATCAAAGCAAAATGGACAATTATTATATCATCATGGAACATAGAAGTATTTATTATAAATGATTATCCAATTTTTTTTTTCTTGCTCTCATGATGGGTTTACTTGCGCGAGGGCGGGGCAACCTGTCATCACATGAGATCCACCAATAGCAAACCACAACCATCCAATCAATTCCATGTACCGGTAGACAAAACCAAGCCCCGCCCACATTTGTTCTTGTTTGAGAAGTTGTTTCACTCGGGTATACGTCACAATAGGGAAGAAAAGACTATCGCAACTTCCGTGATTTACCTGCATTTATACCATGGTCTGGGTGAATACTCGATTCTGATTGGCTGCAGGGTGTCCATTAAAAAGTGATAGAGGACACCTAGTAAAGGAGTTCTGGTGAAACTGACTGTTTACCATTCGAAATGTATAAAATGCGCTGGCTACAACAGCTGTGAGTAACCGGAGCAACAGGCAGTCAATAAACTGAAGGGTTCTACGAGCTGAGCGGACTATAAATATCTCCGGTTGCTAAATAAACCGTCAGGTGTAACCAGGGAATCCAAGTTATTGTTTGTAAAAACTTTAGATTGCGATTGTAAAACTAATTTAAATATAAACTAATGTTTTAAAAATGTGTTATTTGGAAAGTGACCATGGTATAAGCGGGTTAATGCCCTTCGAGGTGTCCATTGTCTAGATATTAATGGACTTCTGCTGCGCGTCGGACGGTTCACGACTCACCATCGTCCATTAATACCTGACAATGGACACCTCGTCGGGCATTAACCCTTGCAAGGACACCTTCAATGTCAGAAAAGTACAACACGCAGAATGAGGGATGGCAGAAAATGGTTTTATACCTTATCAAGACCCTCCAAGACCTCTACGGTGGATGGCTTGGCCTGTAAAGAACACACGAGAGTTAGCTATAAAAAAGCAAGCTCTCGCCAACAATAAAACAAAAATGTGCCCAATTGAAAATTGGTATGAGGTACAAACGTTTCTATATTTAGATTTGTATGTACCTTAGTATGCAATATTAACTTAACCTACACATATTAGTGAATGACAACAGGAGTAGCACACCATATATTTGTGCCATTTATCCATGCCACATTAAAATCATATAGCCTAGCAGGCTACATCATCCTACAAGTTTGAGTGACTGAAGCACATTTACCCTCCACCGAGACACCACAGCGCCCATCTCTCGAGCCTCACAGTCCTTCTCTGAGCCGTTACTCGTCACTCCACGCCCAAGCCTGACACCTGTTCACAAAGCAGACCGCTTCTATCAGCAATAACAATAATTAAGTTCCAAACGAGATCATGATTGACGTTTTCCACTTGAGGTGATATATGAGGATTAGAGAACGGATTATAAAGACTCAGAAGGCTTTTACCTCAAATATTTGGACACTTAAAGAGTTAGTTCATCCAAAAATAAATTATGTCATCACTTACTCGCCCTCATGTTGTTCCAAACCCGTAAGACTTTCGTTCATCAGATCACAAAAGAAGATTTTTTATTGAAATCTGTCCTTCCGTTGACAGCAGCACTTTGACGCTTCAAAAAGTTCATAAAAAGATCGTAAAACTAGGCTAATTAATATGAATTGATCAGTTGTGTCAAATTTTCTCGTGTTACGCAGCACGTTTGAGCTTCTGCAAGAACCAATGAGGTTCATTCTCGTGTTACGCATCACTTTGAGCTTCTGCAAGAACCAATGAGGTTCATTCTCGTGTTACGCAGCACGTTTGAGCTTCTGCAAGAACCAATGAGGTTCATTCTCGTGTTACGCATCACGTTTGAGCTTCAGCAAGAACCAATGAGGTTCATTCTCGTGTTACGCAGCACGTTTGAGCTTCAGCAAGAACCAATGAGGTTCATTCTCGTGTTACGCATCACGTTTGAGCTTCAGCAAGAACCAATGAGGTTCATTCTCGTGTTACGCAGCACGTTTGAGCTTCAGCAAGAACCAATGAGGTTCATTCTCGTGTTACGCAGCACGTTTGAGCTTCAGCAAGAACCAATGAGGTTCATTCTCGTGTTACGCAGCACGTTTGAGCTTCAGCAAGAACCAATGAGGTTCATTCTCGTGTTACGCAGCACGTTTGAGTTTCTGCAAGAACCAATGAGGTTCATTCTCGTGTTACGCAGCACGTTTGAGCTTCTGCAAGAACCAATGAGGTTTGATCTCATGCATTGAGCTTCTGTTTAGATTCGCTAATCAATGTTTATATGTGAATAAAAGTCTAAATTCAATCTGTTCGTCATATAAAGTGATCGAGTTACTTCAAAAAGTTTGGACTAAACCAATAATTTAATATATTTAATGATCGCTTTATGAACATGTTGAAGGGTCAAAGCGGTAGTTGTGTAGCTGACAATAGAGGGACAGAAATCTCTCAGATTTAATTAAAAATATCTTTATTTGTGTTCTGAAGATGAATGTGAAAGTCTTACGGGTTTGGAACGAGGGCAAGTAATTAATATCAGAATTTTTAATTTTTGGTGAACTTTGCCTTTAAGTTTCCCTTACAAATGTATGAATTTTGCTGCATTAGGTACAAAAAAAAAAAAAGGCTTCAAAAAAATTTTAGGTTTTGGCAGAACCATCTTCACTTTTCTTATCCATTTTAATGCATGTTTGAAGTATGGCTGTAACAACATAAATTAGTTGATTTATGTGGAATGCATCGATTTGTCGCACAGTTTGTTCATAATCTTAGAAAAAAACAATCGATAAAAAAAAGTATAGTTAGTTCCTTGGCTTGAAGTCAGTTCTCCTAAAGATCCTATCAGAGAAGAGTCGATACAGGTGTAGACAATCACATTAACCAACAACAAACAGCAGTGGATCTTCTTATCTTAGTTTTTTTTTAATCTATTGTTTTTATCATTTTAAACCAAAACTTTTTTAATGCTATGCTTTGCTCTCTCTCTCTCTCTCTCTCTCTCTCTCTCTCTCTCTCTCTCTCTCTCTCTCTCTCTCTCTCTCTCTCTCTCTCTCTCAATACCATTTAGGCTATATTTTCTTCTCTGATGCACTGTGTTTTGCCTGCACACACACTTTATAAACCCACTGTATCTCAGGGTTAGATGCTCAGTGATATCAGATATCACCAGAAGAGCTCACAAAATCTGGAGGCTCTGGAAAGTAACAAGACACTGCTCTATTTTAAACTGCAGGGTTCTCAGATAGAAGGACCTTTAAATGCAGACTGACTGTATGAATCAGAGTAGATAGTACATGCAAACTACGAGAATGACCCACGTAAGTCACTTTATAGCTTGGTTATAATTCAGCCTTACCCTTTCAACTTCAGAGTAACTTCAGGAAAAGTCAAGTGATCGTGACGCTTTAAGCATAACATTTAATTCGCACTTTATACAATGTTAATCAAAAACTTCATGAGTTATTAATCTCATTCTGGTTGCTAAAACATTGCGCTTTGGTTGCATAGAATAAACTCGCCGACTGCTGATACTTCCTAGTTAAACTAGAATAGCAGAAATACTTTACTAAAGATGAATGACTTTAAGACACTAGCAGCTGATAATACAGCGGACATGATTAGACGGCAATGCTGTTCTCTTTCGCACTAATACGCAGCTTTAATGTGCATAACCACGCAGAAATATACCCAAAACAAACAGAATTTAGCATGCCTTACCCGTAAACACGAATCCAGTAGAGACCTGCGTTATTATTCCCTTACTTCAACTGTAGACGTCATCAAACAGCTCCCACAAGCCCTCGCGCCACGGACCTCCTCTCTTTCACCGCTCTGTCACGTGATCAAGCACTTTCGTTCTCTCAAAGCGCGGGAAAAAGGAATGAACTTCACGACGTACTTCCGGAAAGTTCACGACACAACGAAAGCAAAGGATTTATTGAATATTATATACGAATATATATTAAAATACGAAATAATAATATATATGCACCTGACAGGTCCGTGTACGTTGCGTTCATTCGTTTTTCGATTTAATATTGAAAGTAGAAAAATGAGAAAACGGCTCATTTATTCATTTTTCGTTTTCCCAAAAAAATAAAAAAATGAGAATTCGACTTGATTTTTATATTTTTATGTTCAGGGATAGAACATGGAAAAATGGCTTGAATATCCGATTTCCACGTGTGGGCGCGCATGAAACGCCCCTTTCCGCTGATTGGTCAATCAAAGATCAACGCTTTCAGTTCTTCCACAGTCCTCCGCTGCTGGACGGATTCTTAAAGTGTTTATTACAAATAAACTCTCTCTCATCCAACAACTGGACTAAAGCTTGACACAAATCGCGCTGGGCAGGGCCTAGAAAGGGTTTTCTTCTATATAGGCATGGATTCGACAATCTACACTAGAGAAATATTAGCTGATTATTTCAGAAATATTATGTAGATTATCTCGCATCTGCACCCACATGACCCATCATTAGCCTACTTCACAGCTGGGTTACCCACTGACAGCGCACAGACCAGTTTCCATTTAGGTTTAAATATGCTGCAGTCATAACTATTATTTTAGACTGCACATTGAGTTTTGGACAAGGGATGAAGCTGAAATATGATATTAAAAGATATAAATTGCATTATTTAGTGTCCATTTCACAGCACATCTATTTTGGTTGTTATTCTATTCGTTTTTTTGTTGTTGTTTGTTTGTTTGTTTTTCATAGCTTACAGCTTTCATAGCTTATAATCATGTTTACCTATATTCTAATATTTTTTAAATATAGGCTATTTGTCATCTTTTATAAAAAAAAAAATATTGGAAATTTAATCGACTAAATTCAATTCGAATAATAAGACAATAAGCTGTTACCAATCAATTTTAATTAGTATCTTTTTTTACAGTCTATGGTATCAACCAAAGAGGCTGCATCTGAATTCTGAACTGCATAGACCTATTAGCCTACTATTAACTGTTTAAAGCTGCTCAGAGGATTTACACAGTAATTACAATTACATAGTATTATGATATTAATATTTTAAATATAATATTTTGAATATCCTTTTAAATATGAAATTAATGACAAAATGAAACAATACTTATATGAGAGCGAGACCCCCAGTAGGTGGCAGCACGTAACTGTCTTAATAGTCAGTCAGTGAGTTATTCATTCAACCGATTCGTTCAAAACGCTGATTCATTCATGAACCAATTGGCTGTATATGGGACATTGAATCATTCATTCTTTCAGTTCTTCCCCTCCCCAGTTTAACAGTTTCCACAGAATAACAGTCCTCCGCTGCTGGACGGATCCCTGAAACAAATCGCGTTGGGCAGGGACTAGAAAGGGTTTTCTTCTCTACGTGCCAAAAAAAATACTTGGCTGACTCACTCGTACTCGATTCTTTGAACAAATCGGTTGAGTGAATGATTCAATCATAGACATCTCTATGGATTCAACGTCCCACATACAGCCAATTGGTTCATGAATGAATCAGCGTTTTGAACGAATCGGTTGAATGAATCGAATGACTCACTGACTGACTATTAAGACAGTTACGTGCTGACACCTACTGGGGGTCTAACTCTCATAATATTGTTTTATTGTTTCATTTTGTCATTAATTTAATATTTAAAAAGGCTATTCAAAATATTATATTTCAAACTTTAATATCATAATACTATGTAATTGTAATTACTGTGCAAATCCTCTGACCAGCTTTAAACAGTTAATAGTAATAGGTGCCACTTCAGAATTCAGATGCAGCTTCTTTGGTTGATACTAATTTAATTTGATTGGTAACAGCTTATTGTCTTATTATTCTAAATGAATTTGTCGATTAAATTTCCATTTTTTTAATAAAAGATGACAAATAGCCTATATTTAAAAAATATTAGAATAATTGCCCTTGCAAAGGTAAAAAATATTATATAAGCTATGAAAGCTATGAAAAACAAACAACAACAACAACAAAAAACTAATAGAATAACAACCAAAATAGATGCGCTGTGACATTTTCATATCTATTATATTTCAGCTTCATCCCTTGTCCAAAACTCAATGTGCAGTCTAAAATAATAGTTATGACTGCTGCATATTTACACCTAAATGGAAACTGTTCTGCGCGCTGTCAGTGGGTAACCCAGCTGTGAAGTAGGCTAATGATGGGTCATGTGGGTGCAGATTGCGAGATAATCTACATAATATTTCTGAAATAATCAGCTAATATTTCTCTAGTGTAGATTGTCGAAGAAGAAAACCCTTTCTAGGCCCTGCCCAGCGCGATTTGTGTCAAGCATTAGTCCAGTTGTTGGATGAGAGAGAGTTTATTTGTAATAAACACTTTAAGAATCCGTCCAGCAGCGGAGGACTGTGGAAGAACTGAAAGCGTTGATCTTTGGTTGACCAATCAGCGGAAAGGGGCGTTTCATGCGCGCCCACACGTGGAAATCGGATATTCAAGCCATTTTTCCATTTTATATTCCTGAACATAAAAATATAAAAATGAAGTCGAATTCCCATTTTTTAAATTTTTTCGGAAAAACGAAAAATGAATAAATGATCCGTTTTCTCATTTTTCTACTTTCAATATTAAATCGAAAAACGAATGAACGCAACGTACACGGACCCTGACACAGCAGCTGTTGTTGTATTTGTTAACAATACATTGTGTTAACAATGAATAGCTGTTTTAAAAGGAATGCTAATGTTGCATTCAACTTGCTTTTTTAGCCTATTCTAAAAAACGAATTTATTTAAAGTCAAGCCATTAAAATGATTGTATAATCAATTCACAAATATAATAAATAAATACTGCCTAATCAGTAATGCGTTAAATAATGCAAATAAAAGAACAAGTAGCCTACATGCTGCATGGTTGGCTACATTCTGATGCTTTTATGCTATTAAGTGTGAAGGAAATGAGACTAGTCAAAATTGGGTTTGTCAATTCCATTCATTGCGATTGCATCATTATTTAGTTTAGGTGCAGTATATGATGAGGAGAAACTCTGACGTCATTGAGAATACTAGAGCCTAGCCATACTAGCCTTTAGAGCATACTAATTTAATTCAATTCATTTCAATTCATCTTTATTTTTAGTCACAATACATATCATTTCAAAGCAGCTTTACAGAAAACATTACAACACATGTAATGTGAGTCCACATTACAATTTAGAGTGATCTGTTATGTATTTCAGAAATTAAAATGAAATGTAGGCCTACATGTACAAATCACAGAATTAGCTAATAGTGTATTAATTTAAACAATGTATTAATTTAAGGCAGAAACAATGAGCTCGTTGAAGTAATAAATACATTTGTTAATGATTAGGATATATAGAAACATGTAGCATTGGTGCACCTTTAGACGTAGCCTAATAATGGTCCATTTATGTGCAGTGAGGTTAAATGTCAATTCACTGATAGATGTTAACACTTGTGGCACATTTTTAGATTTACACTACGTGATCTTTGTTCAGTGTCACTGTAAAAGTGATAACGTGCAATTATAACATTAAGAAACTGTTTACTTAAACCTTTAAATTGTTTTGTTAGTGTAACCTAATTTTTGTTGTTGTTGTTGGATAATTCAGTGATGTTAATATTTTTACCTTGAATAAAATAAATCATTTGTCTTGTCAGCTTTAGAGCAATAGAAATGTTTTGCAGAATAATATTGCAATTATTGTCTAATCTAATTAATTTTGTTTTGTGTTATAGTGTGTAAAAGTCTGCAAAAGTGTGCAAAAGTTTTGTATGTGTGTGTGTGTGCGTGCGTGCGTGCGTGCGTGCGTGTGTGCGTGCGTGCGTGCGTGCGTGTGTGTGTGTGTGTGTGTGTGTGTGAGTCTGCAACAGCCGGCCCTCCACACAGAGATCTGATCTCTCCATCATAGAGTCTGTGTGTGATTACATGAAGAAGCAGAAAAAACTGAGAGAAACCCAGAAGAACTGCAGGAACATCTCCAAGACTTTGGAGAAACCTTCCTGTAAATCTACCTATGTGCAAGTGTTGCTGGACAACAGCTGTTTTAAACACAAAGAATGGTCACACTAAATATTGATTTGATTTAGTTGTTAACTGACTAATAAAATCTATTTATGACCTTATTTTTAAAAGCATCCTGACTTTCCAGCATAAGTGCCTACACTTTTCACAGTACTGTAGTTTTGCAGGACGGTTTATTCAAGTGTCTTGGAGACGTTGCCACAGTTCTTCTGGATTTAGTCTGTTTCTTCATGTAATCACAGACGGACTCGATGATGCTGAGATCAGATCATACCAGCTGTTGTCAGACTCCTTGTGCATACAAAAACATCTCTGGATTATTATAATAAGTGGCAAAAGGAATGTTAGGAAACTGGAAACTTATATTTCCTACAGACACACTACAGCAAATGATATACATGGATTAAAACAAAAAAAAATTGGTGTGAAAATACTAATGTGCCTAAGACTTTTGTGTAGTACTGAAATTTATATATATATATATATATACACACTAAAAACAGCTGGGTTATTTCACCCATTATGGGTTATTTATATGGAATTTGGGTTATTTTGTGCAACTCATGCATTGAGTCAAAATCCATCAACCCAACATACATCGGTTGACCCAGGGTTGTTTGTGCTTCGAACGTCATCACATCATCACCAGAGTGAGTCCACACACCGAGCGCTCGTCTAAGTAATAGTCTATTGCAATTTATTTTCTTAAATTGTACTGTAATGTGTTAGAATTAATATGGCATTTGGGTTAATTTTACCCAGCATTTGGGTACACTATATAAGAAATATGTAGTTGAATCAACCCAGAATTGTAATTAATTTGACCCAGCATTTGGGTACACTATATAACAAATATGTAGTTGAATCAACCAAGAATTGTATTTAATTTGACCCAGTATTTGGGTAGAATATTTAATTAATTTGTTGGGACCAACCCATCTTGCTTGGTCAAATTAACTACTGTTGGTCTGGTGCAATATTGATCCAGCGGTTGAGTTATAAAACAACCCAAGTTGTGTTATTTTTAACCCATCATTTTTCTGTGTGTATATGCAGAATACATATATTGTGGACTCATTGATTTAGTCTTGCAGGATCCCAGTACACTCTAAAAACTCCTGGGTTATTTCTTCAACCCATTTTCTGGGTTATTTGTGTTGGGTTAAAATTATGGGTTTTTTTTTCAGAGAGTACCCATTTTCTGGGTTATAGGGCTAATATTTTGACCCAATTCCTGGGTTGTTTGAGTTTCTGGGTTATTTTTCAAAGAGTAACCCATGTCCTGGGTCCCCCCTCGGCCCCTCCCCCCTGCAGTTGTTCTGGAATTTTCTCACAACAGTCATTTGAAATAACCGACACTTCGCGCTCGATCCGTTTTGGCCTGTGCTTCCTGGGTGCAACTTCGTCGTGTATTCAAGGTAAGCGAGTATTTTCAGTGTTGATAATGTAATATTTTCTGTGTCCATGTCCCCGTTGCTAGTTTAGCACCATTTGCTGAAAAAGTTACCATGGCTTATAGTTGCTACGTTGAGACTAGTGTTAGCTGTGGTAATTGTGGTTGTCATGTACGTTAGCTACGCTATCGCGAAAACATCTAACTAGTTTAAAGTCTGTGTAAAGTCCAAATAAATATGTGTTTTGAGTTTGTCAGACTAAAGAAGAAAGTGTTATTAACCACCCAGACAATTTGAATGATTAAAAATAACGATAGGTTCATGAAATTAGGTGTCAAAATGGTTGAAATGCTTTTTACACATTGTTGAGAAATACATTTATGACCTATTTAATGTGTTTAGAAGAAAATGACTGAATTCACTTTACACGGTCTTTAAATTCTATTTTTCATAACATGTGCTGTACTTATCGCATTGTTATAATAACGGCAATAATACGGTAACGTTAAGTAAGGTAACGTTAGCTAACTTACAGTGCAGCTAACTTAGTGGCGACGTCGAGCTGTGTTCTTCGAGCCATGCCAGGTATTTTCATAATAATACTAGATTATATTTATAATGTAATGCTAATGGATATAGACTTTATCATCGTTTAGAATACTATAAAATAATATATTGTTTGTCAGATTTTTTTATCTGAAGCCAAATCAGATCACAGAAGGTAATTTAAAACAGCCAGTCGTTAGTAATTATAATGCAGACAAAAGAAAAGCATATTTTATGGTTTTAGTACAAAGGGTTCATGAACTGTATCTGTTTCAGTTTGGGTGTGCCATTTCTGGGGATTTTTCAAAAGTGGGGTTGCAGCCTAACAGATTAAAGAAGCGGGTCAAGTCTTCGAATTGTTGCTAACCTCTATATTACTATGTTTTCTCCAACATAGTAAGATGGCGAGCAAGCAAGAGCAAGAGCAAGCAAGATGGCGCCAGTGTTTGAGGCATGCCGTCTGCTCAGTGTTCTGTTTGTTATTATATATATCCTTCCAACTTTTATTCACCATTGCTCCTCCCTATTGGTTTATGACCGCTCTCAACTTTTGGACATTCGATATTCAACTGAACAGCTATCACAAAGTGGATTGGGAGGATTTGATTATCATTCAACTAAATGCCTGGCGAATATACCTGCCTTCCTGTGCCGTTTTCCTTGTGCTCTACTGAGGAAACGCCGAAATCGCCGGAGGCGTGGGAAGCGAGGAGGAGTCGCAGTAAGGCTGAAATCCCAGATTATGCTCCAGTGGGCAGTTGATGGACGTCTGTTGCCGCCGGTGGAACGTGGCTGGCGTGTCTCGCTGCGTTCACCAGAGCGAATGTACCGGATGATTCATCCTACGTGGTCAGTCTCCGTTTCGCTGTGTTTACCTGAGCGAGAGCACTGGAGGATTCATCCTGCTTGCTGGGTTGGTGACGGTCGACTTTCCTCTGTATCGCCTCGGTTGCGACGCAGAAGAGTGAACTTTAACAATCTTCGACAACTTCATCATCAGCCACAACAGAGCTCAGAGCGGGTTTTATCCAAGATGGCATTGATAAATGCCCGATCACTGGTAAATAAGACTTTCATTTTAAATGACTTTGTTGTCTCAAATGATTTGGACATGTTATTCATTACTGAGACATGGCTGAAACCTGGAGATCTGGCGCCACTGACTGAATTGCTACCTCAGGACTATCTATTTTTAAACTCCCCTCGGCCGATGGGGCGTGGTGGAGGATTAGTCTCTGTTTTTAAAAACAAACTTTCATGCCAGACATTGCACACCAATGTATTAAAAAGCTTTGAATTACAGCTATTTAAATTAACTGTCGAAAATGCGGTTGTGGTGGCACTTATATATCGCCCTCCGAAATCCACAACAGATTTTATCTGTGAATTTGCTGAACTTTTAAGTGAACTTGTAACACAATATGATAGACTGTTAATCCTCGGTGATTTTAACATTCATATTTGCTGTGGGAATGACTCTTTATCAAAGGAATTTTTTAATTTGATGGAATCATTTGAACTTTCTCAATGGGTAGATGGCCCTTCTCATGTACAGGGCCACACACTAGATTTGATTTTAACACATGGATTATCTGTCTTAGACATAACAATGAGTGAACTTAATTTTTCTGATCATAAGCCTATAATTTTTTCTATACCTTTGGTCCTTGAGTTAATTCCAATGCATAAGCCAGTACAGTGGTCCCGGACACTAAATTCAATTACTATATCTAACTTTTCTCAGATGTATAAAAACATCTGCGATAGTGAATTTTTAGACAGTTCCCTTCTGAATATTGATCTGGATGAACACTTTTACCGTTTCAACTCTACTTGTATAAGTGTCTTGGATTCTGTTGCTCCACTCAAACCTAAACGTTTAAAGAAAAAGACTGAGCCATGGCTGAACGAGACTGTACACAGTTTTAGACGGCTATGTAGACAGGCTGAGCGAAGATGGAGAAAGCATAGACTTCAGGTGCATTACGAAATACTGAGAGATGCCTTATCTGACTTTCAAACTGCAGTTAGGAGGGCAAAATGTCTGTATTTTTCACAAATAACTGAAAAGTATAGACAAAAGCCAAAGCTACTTTTTTCTACTATAAACTCTGCTCTAAATCCACCTACTAAAGCATATCCGGTACCCTCCCACCTAAACGGTGATGACTTTCTTAGATTTTTTTCAAATAAGATCGAAAATCAAAGGCCAGGTACTGATGAAATCCAGAACAATTATGACATTGAAAATAATACGTTTATGCTGTCTCCATGCTCCTCAGTCTGTCATGAATTCGATTCTATATCTATTTTACAACTACAAGAAATTATTACCCATCTTAGGCCTACAATTTGTTCATTAGACATTATTCCACCTCGTAGTTTAATACAACTTTTTGACACATTAGGACCAAGCTTACTCACTATTGTTAATAAATCACTTAGTTTAGGGATCTTTCCAGCTGATCTCAAGAATGCCTTAGTTCTTCCATCACTAAAGAAGCCGGATCTTGATCCTGCTATCTTGAATAACTATAGGCCTATTTCTAATCTGCCTTTTATTTCAAAAGTTCTAGAAAAAGTTGTATCAAATCAACTGCATTCTTATTTAAATTCACATTCTATATATGAGAAGTTTCAATCCGGTTTTCGAACACTCCACAGTACTGAGTCAACACTATTGAAGGTTTTTAATGACATCTATCTGACAACAGATGCCGGAGATACTATAATTTTAATGCTCTTGGATCTTAGCTCTGCTTTTGATATGGTGGACCATGATATTCTTCTGTCTAGACTAGAACAAGATGTGGGGCTGAAAGGAACAGTACTAAATTGGTTTAGATCATATTTGACAGACCGAAGATTTTCTGTTCATTTTGGCTCCTCTATGTCCTCGGTTGCTCACCTTCGATGGGAGGTCCCTCAGGGCTCAATCCTGGCCCCTACGCTCTTTTCCCTCTATATGATCCCTTTGGGCTCTATATTTAAAAAAAAAAAAATATGATGTGTCATTTCACTGCTATGCAGACGACATTCAGATTTATGTTCCTATTAAACGGGCAGGGAAAACTTCACTTGAGCACCTTAAGGCGTGCTTAGACGAAATAAAGAGGTGGATGTCTGTAAACTTCCTAAAATTAAATGAAAATAAAACGGAACTTATACTCTTTGGTCCCTCTAAAAGTAGTTTTAACCACCTCCCTGAAGCACTTTCTTTGCCAGTAAGTACCTGTGTGAAGAATCTTGGTGTTTCAGTAGATACTCTCTTGAAAATGGATAAGCAAGTAAACTCTGTTGTCAGATCGTGTTTCTTCCATTTGCGTTTGTTGACTAAAGTTAAGCCTTTTTTATGTCCCCAAGCTTTTGAATGGGTGATGCATGCTTTTCTGTCATCTAGACTGGACTATTGTAATTCTTTATATTATGGAATTAATTCAACTACTTTATCACGTCTTCAAATAGTCCAAAATGCAGCAGCGAGACTCTTAAAAGGCACTCGCAAATGGGAACATATTACCCCGATTCTAGCATCCCTTCACTGGCTGCCGGTTCGTTTTAGGGTAGATTTTAAAATTCTTTTATTTGTCTATAAGTGCCTAAACAACCTAGCTCCCCTCTATTTATCTGAGCTCTTAGAGCAATATAGTCCCTCCAGAGATCTTAGGTCAGGTACACAGAAACTCTTAGTCATACCACGGTACAGGTTAAAACACAGAGGTCATCGTGCCTTTGCCATTGCAGGCCCGACATTGTGGAATAGCTTGCCTATTCAGATTCGTTCTGCACCTGACTTGTCAGTTTTCAAGTCACGCTTGAAAACACACTTTTATTCTATTGCTTTTAATAATGTGTAATGTGTATTTCATTGTTTCTTGTTCTGTCTGTTGTGTGAGATTATATTGCTCTGTAAAGCACATTGGTCAGCTTGTCTGTATAAATGGTGCTATATAAATAAATTTTTACCTTACCTTTTACCTTACCTTCTCCAGGTCATTTTAAATGGACAGCTTTGTCGCTGATATGCTAACTGAGTGGCGGCTGTCTGAGCTGATAGAGAATTTTAGAGGTGAGCATTTTACTCTTACTGCCCTTATATCATCTCTCTATACCTACATTTTTTTTTATTTAATTGGGCTTAAATGTGTCGGTGCAAAATTCTGTGAAAGTCACAAATTCTTCGACAGTGGAGTATGCATATCTATATAACCCTTATACCGTAGTTAAAAAATACTTGTGCCTTCCTTGTCTTTAAGCTGTTATGCATAAGAATAGGCCAGATATTCACCTTTGCATTAATGTCATTACACTTGTTAATGAAAGAAAAGATGGACAGTAGTATAGACTGTCATTCACACTAAATGGGTAATGCTGCAAAATAACCCCATTAGTTAACTAGGAAATTGGGCCACGTTAAAAAACAACACAACATTCCCTTAAAAGTGATTTTTTAGCTTTATAATCAAAGAGTGTCTGGTGAGTGGTTCACAATTGTCTCGACTTATTAATAATACTCATGTTGTCTTGTTTTCTGTCTTTCAGATGAAGACATCTCCATAGATGAGGAGGCATTTCTTCTCTTAGATGAGGACACTATCAAAAATCTTGTCCCCAAAGTTTGTCCCAGGCTTAAATTCCTGAAGCTCTCCAGAGACACAACCAATGTTTGAAGACTTTAAAGGAGAATTACGGCGAAAAATGAACCTAGAGGTAATTAACACATGGTTAGCGAGTTGGCCGTTCTCTGGGATTTGTTTTCATGATAATCGAATGTAAAGAGTTTTATCTCTAATAACTGATTAGCTTATAACGCTAGTATATGGGGCATCGAATATAAATAAAAAGAAATCGCTAGTTAATACCACTAACAAGGCTCATATTAACCCCACACTAACACAGTAGCATAATGAGGGTCCCTACATTCAAACCGAAGCATTGAGAACTGTATAAGTGTACAGACAGTTTAACAGTTGGAAAACAGTCTCGACCAGTCGAGCCACGAACGCCGTGCTAAGACAGCTGAACTGTGACTTAAACCTATAGACCAGCTCACGTAGCACGGCGTTCGTGGCTCGACTGGTCGAGACTGTTTTCCAAAGATGGCTCCTGCCTGTATACGCGTAATGTACTGTCTTTATAAAGTATCTTCTTATTAAACTGTCTGTACACTTACACAGTTCTCAGTGCTTCGGTTTGCATGTAGGGACCATCATTATGCTACCATGTTAGTTTAGTGTGAGGCTATTTTGAGCCTTGTTAGTGGTATTTACTAGCGATTTCTTTTTACTTATATTCGATGGCCCATATACTAGCGTTATTAGCTAATCAGTTTTTAGAGATAAAACTCTTTACATTCGATTATCATGAAAACAAATCCCAGAGAACGGCCGACTCTGTAACCATGTGTTAATTACCTCTAGGTTCATTTTTCGCCGGAATTGTCCTTTAAAGGACAAGTTCGGTATTTTACACTTAAAGCCCTGTTTTCAGATCTTTTCTGATGAAATAGAACGGTTAAGATTGAAATTTGGACACATGCTGCTGGTCCAAGAATTTTTGGTTTCTGTGGTAGCACCCCACCCACCTCCACAATGGCTGCATAGGTGCACTGGAACAATCCTACGATTAACTACGATAAAACCTGTTGGAAAGCATCTTTTGCAGCGATTTTTGTGTGAGCATATCAGTGAACACCCCGGACCACTCGGTGAGTTTCACGTCTTTGTAAACGAAAGTTTAATGCGTTTTAGGAAGGATTGTTCCAGTGCACCTATTTTGCATTGTGGAGGTGGGGGGTGGGGGGTGCTACCACAGACACCGGAAATTCTCGGGCCAGCAGCATGTGTCCAACTTTCAATCTTAACCGTTTTATTTCATCAGAAACTCTGAAAACAGGGCTTTAAGTGTAAAATACCGAACTTGTCCTTTAAGCCTTAAGTTCAATCCAGTTATTGAATGTTGTCGAATGTTTGAGAGTTGTTTATTTTTCTATTTTTTCTTTCTAATATTGTTATTACAGTCTGACCTAAAATAAATAGGAAAATAAATATGTCCAAGTGTGTGTGTTTTTTTTTTATATATATTTTTTAATTTAATGCAATAAAAATGTAAAAGTGCTTGAAGTGTGTAATATAATTTAAAACAAAGTTATATTTTCTGAAATAAGGCATACTGGCATAGTAACCCAAGTTAGGTTATTTTTGACCCAATCGTGGGATAAAAGGGGACCAACTAATTTCTGGGTTATTTAAACCCAGATATTGGGGTTGTTCTTTTAACCCAGAAGTTGGGTCAAAAAGAATAACCCAATTTTCTGGGTAGAAATAACCCAGACATTAGTTGGTCCCTTTTTAACCCAGGAGTTGGGTCAAAAATAACCCATTATGGGTTATTTTTGACCCAGGAGTTTTTAGTGTGTATTTGTGATTAATTCAGTAAAAATAATCTGTTAAATAAATCTGGCCTGTAATATCTCAATATCTATGATCTATTATCTATTAATATCTCAATATCTATTATCCCATATGCAGCACTTTGTATAATTAATTATCATAGTCATAAGACCATTGCAAGACTGTTAAAAGAACAGCAAATATTGTGTGATACCTGTCCATGCTGCATACGGTTGGTGCTGTGTGTTTGTGATGTGATAACTGTGAAATGGAGAAAGGATGAGGCATTCATCATGAATATGAGTGTTGGAACGCCCAGCTGGAATATTGAAGATCAGCACCACGGACAGCAACAGCACTTATACATGCATAACTCTCACAACACAGTGCGAGTGAATCCTAATCCTCCCATCACAAAAAACTTCATGCACTTTCACATTTTCAAAAACATCAGAATGATTTATAAGCCAAAAATCCAAAAATTTACCTCACAATGATTTCGGATATTGCCATTTTTGTGGGGACATTTTTTCCCTATAATGTATAGTTTATCAGGACACACACACACACACACACCCACACACACACACACACACACACACACACACACACACACACACAACACACACACACACTTTGTCCTTTTTTTGAAAGGTGCTTATTGTGCATGCCATTTAATTCTCTGTCAGAAGCAATAGATCTCTGATTTATATTGCCTGAGTTCTAGTTCAAGTTTGCTTTAGTTTTACTCAACCCAATACACTTTGTAAAGCCTTCATTTATGAGGTGAGACCAATTAGAGCTGATTCAGACATCTCAGATTCAATAAGGGGTCTGTTTGTTTTCAGTATGAATATTGATTCAAATTGTGGTTGGCCTGCATAAACATTTGATCATTTTACTTTAAAGCAAAACGACCTGGAAATCTGTAAAACGGATCTTGTAAATATTAGTGAGCTATACGTGTGAGTATTTACATATAAATCATTGACCACTGTCAGTGGGACTCATTTAAAGCATAGTAAGATGGAAACTAACACAGACTGCTCATGAATTCTCGTGCAGTAACAGCTGTCAAGAACATCACTACGCGTGTTGTCAATGAAGGGCACAATAAGTGTATTATTTCTTAGAAATATACGATTCATCTGCGAAGTGTGATGTCAGTCCAAATGATTCGCAGCGTCAAGCCTCAAGGCGCGCGCCTGATACGAGCTTTGCGCGCGACACATTTTCGCTGTTAAGCATTGCCAACTTTCCACAACTCGCAGTCCATTTCATTGCATCTAATTAAAAACAAGCCTCAGTTATTATTGCGACGAAAAAGGTTATAATGGCGCCGTGCATCGTGCTGTACTACTGACGCTCGTCAGGAGAGATTTAGGCCTATTATCAGGCGTTTATGCCCAAGTCTGTTGAAATGAAACTGACAATGGGTTAACTTTATGGTTAATTAATTAAAGTAATACGGAATAAATGAATGGGGCTGATATAATATGCGTTGACAGACAGTAACCAACTGTGTTTGCTTTCGACTGCCTGTCAGATTTAAACGGGGAAGGAAAGCAATAGGCGTGAGTGTTTTCTGCACATCACCCGACGAATCCAGATCCGTCCCAGAATGCATTTGCCTGGTGACATTAACGTTGTGATGTATAGATGCACTTGCCATAAATGCACGAAATGCTCTGTTCGTTTTCGATAGAGATGTTGAGGTGAGTTGACAGTTTCTCACTGAAACGGAGTCTGAAAATATACATCGGATATAATTAACGTGTTCTTTTTTTTTTTAAACGATCATGTTTTGACCCCATTTTCTCTTGCAAACCAGACCTTCTCACTGGCAGCAAAGAGACAGCCCAGCCGTTAAAGCAAGTGAAGGCAATTTCCAAGGATAATTGCGAACATGTTTTAATACATATGCATGAAAAACATGTTCTTTTTTCGAGAGAGAGGGAGAGCCTTCACGTGCTTATGCAGTTGATTGAGGGGATGACCTGCAATTCAAAATGTTATTTGAGCACTATCAAAATGTGCAGACTTGCAAATTGCCCAGCTTGTATCTGAATTACTACCCCATTCATCATCATTATGGGTTGATAAGTTAATTTAACCATTTCATTCTGTCTTAATGAGCTATAGTTAAATTAATGTCACATAATATATGAAAGCAACATTTGAACAGAAGCGTTCATTTGAGACAAACAAGGGTGGCCATAGTTTCAATTGATGCATAAATCTCCTCATCACAGCCGGCGAGAACCTTTTCCCTTCTGTTCCCTCGCTTTTCTTTAATGGTGACATCAAAAACAAAGCAAATAGCTAATAAAGCTAAGCTGAAGACTAGCTGTTTAACAAACTCAGTAGCCGCGATATTGTTTGGTGCATTTTCTTATTTATATCACGTTTGGTTTCATCTGATATAATTGATCACATTTGTGAAACACCAAACACTAGGCCTACTTGTTTTCTCTTTTTTTTTTATGACTGCATGTGGTGAGTAACAGGGCTAAAGGTGCACCGGGGTAAAAGGACCATTTGACTTTATTCTCTTTTAACCACTAGATGGCACAAAAAAAAAAAATCAGCTAAGCACTTTTATTAACAAGCGATTTTTATTATACATGTGGAAATTCGGCTGATCGCGGCGATTCTAATCTAATCTAATTTGATCTAATATTTTGATAATATTTAGTATTTGATATCTAATATTTAGATCAATTAGAATTAATAAAATTATTGACTATATTTTGAGACTAATGTTTTTCTTTTTAATGTTTTTCAGTTTTGTTCAAGGAAATTAAAGCAGCAGTTTTTCAATATTGGAAAAATATGTAAAAGTATGGTATTTGGGGTAAAAGGCACAATAATTAACTTATTCAATAATTAATTAGTATAATCAATAATTCATACATTTATTTTTTATTGTTGTAAAGCTTTATTAAATTATTATGGGATCTAATTCGATGCTTTCAGAATCTTTACTTTTTTATATTTTTGTTTCTGTATTTTTAAAATGATATTGTCATAACATTATATTGAATAAAAATGTTTTCTTTTATTCTTTTTACTTTTATCCAAATAAACCGAAAATAGTGCAACATTTGCTAAAGTGATTGTTTTGAACAACTTTTTGGCTAACTTAGACATTATTAAAATATATAGGTTAAATTAGCTAAAGTATTTGTATCAATAGTGCTGGTTTTGCACAGTGTATTATTGTGGAGTAAAGGCCTTCCTCGACACCTCATACATGTATAAGATTTTAAACGAAATAAACCACTTTTATGGTTAATTTCACACAAAATCTGTCGCTCCATAAATGTTCAACACAAACATTTTTTTCTGCAATCATAAACTATGGGAGTAGTGAAGAATACGTGTTCCTTAGGTTGTGCATTTAGCCCCGTTTTACCCTATATAATATCATCCGGACTGAGCAGAAGAGATTTAATTCATACCGCGGTGTAATCGTTACTGTTTTAGTTCCATCGCAACGACTGGATGAGAATCACGAGATCACCCTCAAAATACAATCCGACAGCTTCGGGGAGGCTTTGCTAAATTCTTCCGTTTATTTTATTAAAACTATGACCTCTCTCCCTCTCTCTGTGTGTGTATGGCATCATTCTTGGCCGGGCACAATAACAACAATGGTAATTTTTCCACTGAAATCTAATCTGCAGTTCAGCGCACCGTTTCCGTATTTGTGAAGTTCCACCTTAAAACAACAACAGTCTTTTGGCCCCACGTGCTCCCTGTAGTTGTGATTTTGTCCTCCCCGCAGCAGCTGTCACCTCGCATTACTCGCAGTCAGCTAAATGAAACATTATTCTAAACATATGCATCGTAATCAGTTCGGTCACACTTACAAGAACACGCGTTAATAAGGCAATCAATCACGGTGGAACAAGCGAGTTGTTCTGCAACAGCTCATAAACAGTGCGTAATGAAGAATTGGAGGTTAGCATGACACGCGCTGATCAGATAATCAATGTCAAAGATGCGATGAATGTCAGTAAATGTGGTTTTTATGTCGTTTCTATAAAATCTTCAATTTACAACAAGCAGTTCAATTACCCAGAAAATACAGTCAATTAAACGGGCGTGATTGGACAGTAGGGCGAGGATCATCGATCTTTGCATTTCTATCTTGGCGGTGGACATTTAATTTGGTTTTTCTATTAGCACCGAAATAAAGGAAAAATAAAATATATTAAACAAGCCGCAGATTTATTTTCGTGTCAAAAGCAATTCGGCTGAGGTGACAGACAGTTTGCAGCATTTTATGATGAATTCTTTTTTCAGTCTATGCGCATTGGATACAAAACTGATGGCGTTATTCTGGCCAGTGTTTTTCTGCCCTCTGTCTTCTCCAGTTTGCCTCTCCATCTATCTCAATGCCTTTGTTGTATGGGTTGTAACCCTCGCCTTGGTAAAGAGCATAACGAAACATGGCGATACATCACACTCTAATCCCATTCCTTTAATGGGGACGTTCAGAAAGAAAGCAACTTATCTCAAAGTCCCCCGGGAATATCCCGGTATATATTTAACCAGGCTGCAATTAACGACAGTATCAGCTTGTATCATTTAGAGGTAATGTAAAAATAATGGTAAATTATAGGGCCGGAATGACCCGTGATCGCAGACTTCATATTCCCTATAGTTTTAGTGTCGTTTTAATTAATGCCAGACTCACTTTCTTACCAGAGAGAAAGAGAGAGAGAGAGAGAGAGAGAGAGAGAGGAGAGAGAGAGAGAGAGAGAGAGAGAGAGAGAGAGAGAGGAGAGAGAGAGAGTAACTCCGCTAGTGTTTATTTTTTCTTTTTCATTCAAAAATTATATTTTAAAAGTAAGATGTTGAATTAAAAACACGTTTTCAAAATGTAGCTACTTACAATAAATTGAATTTGCGTGTGTTCATTATTGTTTAGAATTAGACAGAAAAAAAATCGAAATCAAAATTCGAAGTGAATGAAAAGTCACATCATTCGATTTCGAATTTGCTCGACTTTGATGCGTTCCGTTGATTTAATTCGCTACGTGCACAATGATAACGATATTAAAAATTTGCGTTTTAAATATTTATTTTCCAAGAACAACACCATCAATAAATAACATAATATACATTTTTATATTGCACATTTTTCTCAAGTGAAAATATGAAAATTCATACAGTCGGCAATATGTAAAATACAGAGACGTAATGTACAGTGTCGTGTATCACGGCAAATCCCTTGGGAGAGGAGCAAAACACTGGGATTTTAGTATTGTCATTTATTGAACAGACGGCAAACAGCCCCGCGAAACAACTCACTAACCTTTTTTTTAAATCTTCTTCCATTTGAAAATGCAACAGCAATGCAATATGCTTTATTTACAATGATCATTTTGGTTTGCAACATCATTTGAGGCCTAATATTTCTTTGCTTTCGATTTGTTCTATGTCAGATTGTTTTGAGTACCTAAAACAAGTGCGTAATCCTAACATTAAATAAACAGTCAACAAAATAAATTATATATATATATAAAAAAAGTAAAAGGGTAGGCCTATCTATGCCGTTAATAATTTCGGGTGGCAGTCAACATTTTTGTTTAATACAAAAGTGACTATATGTGTTATGGCAAAATATCTCACCTTTTGACCTGTACAAGTGCTATTTTGTTATTTTTAAAATGTGGTTTTATATGAGGCAGAATTGCGCACAGTGACAAAAATATGTATGCAGACAGAAATGCATGAGCAATTTGTCTGAAGTTTGGGGTTGTGTGGATAATCCCATTATATTGTGAGTGAAGAGTCTCTACTGGGAGTATTATGGAAATATCGGTTTGGATTTAATGAGACTGCTCGCATCAGCGGAACATCTCTGAGAGAAAAGCCTGCCCAGGCCGGCCAACCTTCCAATAAGAAGATTGGAAATAGGACTCGGTGGAAAGAGGATCTTTTTCTTTTTTTTTCTTCTTTTTTTTAAATAAAAAAAAATCTCAGGTAACGAATACCACGTTTAATACTGTACTATCTACACACCGAGAACAATGCGTAATGCTCAAGGTCTTTTATCTATCTTGTCTAATGACTTCCCACAGCGGGTTGTTATGCTCTGACAGCGAGTCTCAGAACGGGAACTTTCTTACATTTCCACATTCAAAGGAGGTCCATCAAGGTACATGATTGGCAATTTTCGTCATAATCTTCATATTATTAACAGCAGAATTGACATTGTAGCAGTAGTGCAGATTTTATGCGACACACTCCTATCAGGGAGAGAGTCCCTCGAGCAGCAACACTTTCAGAGTAGCATCATTATCTCGCGCCTGGTCCCTTAACCGATGCTAAAGTGGCACAACCAGTGTATATATTCTCTTTACTGCACGATCGAAAACAAAATAATATTTGCATACACTCTTCAAAAAATAAAGGTTCTTTATTGGAATCGATGCTTCCATGAAGAACCTTTAACATCCATGGAATCTTTCCATTCCACGAAAGGTTATGTTCATATTTTTCTTCACACTAAGGGGAAAAAAGGTTCTTTTAAGAACTGTTGACCGAAAGGTTCCTTGGGGAACCGAAAATGTTTCTTCTATGGCACTGATGCTAAAACACCCATTTGGAACCTTTATTTTAAAGAGTGTTCAGTTATAATAATAATGATAAAAATAATAATAATAACTTAATAATAACTGAAAACGAGAAGTTAAAATTAAGTGTTAGTGTAAATTTGCTTATTATTCAATGTTGTATTACAGTGTGTTCTAAAGGCCTTGTTTTAAATATATCTTTTATAATTCTTCTGAGCGTTATAGGCCTTATTGGAATGGATTTGCTGTCCCACTCTAAAAATGCTGGGTTGTTTTAACCCAATTTTGAGTCAAATATGGACAAACCCAAACGTTGGGTTAAAAACTTGAATTTAAAATTGTAAACCAACGGCTGGGTTTGTCTATATGTGACCCAAAGTTGTGTTGAAACAACCCAGCAGTTTTTAGAGTGTAAAATAATGTGAATAATAATAATAATAATTACATGTCCTTCAAAGAAAAGAGTGTATGCCAGTACTAAGCTATCTATTGAGTGCGCTCTCCTCTCTCTGGTCCGGTGAGGGCACCGCGGTTTTGCTGAGAACCGCGGCCGAGTATGGCAGGAATCCGCTCTCGGACCTCGGACCGCTCGCAGTGCAGGTGAAGTCAGAGCTGGAGCTCCTGGAGCCGAGGGCACTGGCAGCCTGACTGCTGTGGCAGCTGAGACACGAGCACGGACCCGCCGCTGAAGGCGCACCGACCGCCGCAGCCGCAGCCGCCGCCGCCGCCGCTGCCGCTGACGCCGCCGCGGAGCTGTTCAGACCCGCGGGAGACTGGTACAGTCCTGGGTGACGGAAACTACACAGCAGCTCCGGGCGCGAGTATGGGTGAGAAAGCGCACGGAAAGTATCGAGGGGGCGAATAGAGGTAGCGAAAGGTGAAGACGCGGCTCCTGACGCGGCCGCCGCAGCAGCTGCTGCCGTGACACCGACATGGGGGTAATAGTGTAGTGGCATGTGGGAATGGAAAGGGTAAGGCAGACTTCCGGTGGCGGCCGCGTGCGTCATCATATAGGTGTAGAAACTGGGATCCGCGGGATGTGGCCAGGACATGGCGAGCCGCTGCCGCTTGTCCTTCATTCGTCGATTCTGAAACCACACCTACACAGAAACACACAGGTAGCAATTAGAGATGAGCAGAACAAGAGAACTAAACAATTAAACACTAGTACAGTTTAACTGGCAAACAAATTCAGGTTAATATTGGCAAATAATATTGGTTAAAGCTTTTTCATCAGAGAATAATTTACGCATTCAATTACGCAAATAATTCTGTAAATGCAACCCCTTTGGATAAGCTGAAAAGAGACATGTTTATGCATCAGATAAAATACAAATATCTTATTAGGCTACATATGGTCTAACGTGTGTTTAACAGTATACTCCACTTTTTTTTTTTTTTTTTTTTTTTGTAAACAGTATTTACCGGAATTAGCATTAGAACGCGGACATATCAAATTGCCACTACTCCTAAACCTCTGTGCTGCAAAATAGCTGAACATTTTAAAAGCATTATGAATTAGCAGGAACATATTCGATCTGCTCATGGTAAACCAAATCATGACCACATACCTTTATTGTTGTTTCGGGTAGATTTAATGCTGCGGCCAGTTCACATCTTCTGGGCCTTGACACGTAGTTTTCCCTGTAAAATTCTTTCTCCAATCTCCCAATCTGTTCCCGGGTAAACGCAGTCCGATACCTCCTCACTTGGTCCGAGCTCGAGCTGGAGTTTCCCATGGAATTACCGTTCAGATTCGAGAGAGACGAACTTGAATTGGAGGCCCCTGAATTACTGTCCGAAAAACCTAGACCGGATAATGAAAGAAATAAAACAGAAAGGTATGCATTTATTTGTTTCTTTTATCACGCTAGTTTACACATTTAAAATATATATTTATAAAATGTAGCTATTCAGTTGAACTGGAACTTGTTGGGATTACATTTAACTTTATTTTTCACATTGATGTAGCGCGCGATTATTTTAACCCAAAAATAGAGAATAAACAATTAAAGACAAACGTCTAAAACAATAACATTTTACATTGCAAAATGCAGTCTACATAATGCAATCACAGATCATTTAATTCAGGTAATAAAAAGGCAACGCAGACAGGCTTTAGAAAAATGCCACACTCTAAAAATAAAGGTTCTTTATTGGCATCAATGGTTCTATAAAGAATATTGGAATATTTCCGTTCTACAAAAGGTGGAAAAAATGTTCTTTAGATTTTTTAAAAATGGTTATTTTAAGAAATGTTCTTTGGGGGAACCAAAATGGTTATTCTATGGCACCTTTTTGGAGTGTGTACGAAATAAAATATAAAAATACACATCAAATGGAATTTCAATTAGAGCTATACCTTCCAAACGTTGTAATATCCTCTCAAATTAGCATTCGAACGAATGTATAAAGCACAAGCTGAAAGTGTCCACGCGGTTTGTTTACCTTTGCTGTGGTTTTCCTTGTGTTGGCTGATGCTTCCCGGCGAGCGGTGAGACGGGCATCCCACTTCCACATCACTGTTCATATCGGAGTCAGGAGAAACTTCAGGATACAGGTTTATTTTCTTCCTGCTTTCGGAGGACGACACTTCAGTGGAGGAGGTATTGTCGTTGTGGTGGTTTCCAAACAAGCTGTCTATCTCGAACTTGCCTTTGGTGGGAATATCCCCGAGCCCGCCGTGTATTCTCGGGCTGAGGCGACCAGCGTGCGGAGAGTTTTCCAGGGCCTCAAGCACCGCGTTCCCGGCAGAGTCAGTGAGGTTGGAGAGCCTCTTTCCCGCCACTGGACTGTGTAGTCCCCTTTCCATCAGAATCATCTCTTTTCTTATCCTCTCCATCATGAAGTCGTGCAGATAAAAAAAAAAAAGAAATCCAAAGTCCCAGGGCTGGTGCTCCGATGACTGGTGGCGGATCTAATCCGCATTCAGCTCAGCTGCCGCCTCTAAATAATATAACACCTTTATGAGCTGGAAGCAAAAAACAGAGGAATGCCAGTGTGGGCAACGAATGACTGCTCAAAATGACCCGCGCATCCTCTCTGGTCCAGAAAGTCATTCATCAAAAAGTGGTTTGCGCCTTCGTCGTTAAAGGTGCGCGTGACGCGGTTCGAATGATCATTTATTGTAACAGGTTTATAAGCAAATAAATAGGAGAGAGACTGTCATCGGTTGATAGAGTCGGCCCTTGATCGGCCAGACGCGTATATCCAGGTGGAGAGAGAGAGAGAGGAGAAGTGAGGAGAGCAGCTTCTGATCGGACTCTGTTTTAGATGGCTCCTGGGGTTGGCCTCTGGGGTGAAATTGACAGTCTGATTAATAAAATGAGCGCGGCAACATTTCCCTCTTCATTTAGGAATATCATTATGCTTTGATTCTCTATTGTTCCTTCCTTCTGTTCTGGCTCTCCCACTCCCTCTCCCTCTCTCTCTTTCTCTCTAAGCTCTGTTTCTTTTTTCTTTCTCTGTCGATTATTTCACAACAGACGTTTTCGAATGAGAGGCATTAGTTAAAGATTTTTGCATCCAATTAGAAGATCCCGTTGCGAATATTGTTGTTCGTTACAAAATAACGACATGGAGACATTCAATTTTGTGGCATTTTTGAAACGCTGCGGTTTTCTTATATTTGTTGGAGATAGATGACTCAAACGTTTGCAAATCTCATCTATATTATTACATAGTATTTTTGAATCGTTTATTGGTAGAATTATTTATTATTTTGTTATTAGTAGACGTTCTCGTTTTACGTTTTATGTATCTATGCTGAACACGAGATAGGCTATTTTCAAATGTCAAGTGATTGAACCTAATTTAACACAAAACCCTGTAAAACTAACAAATGTTTTCGTTTATTTAAACCCATGTTTAAAAATCACGGAATGAAAGACTGAATCTAAAATGTTTGTAATAAGACGGGGGAAAATCCTTTTATTTATTTTGTATATATTGGGAAATGGAATCATGTAATCTTTACGCTACTGTTTATTGCTACATATTTTAATATGCAAATCCTAAAACTGTATAGAAATTTTAATTATGATCAATGCCAATCTAGACTGCCAATCTCGTTGGTCATGCCTATACACAAAATAAAGCTGGATAACACTTTTATTTAGGCTACAGTGACATTGTGATATATGTTACATGTAGTTATTACTATAAATTGTGAAAAAATTACATGCAACTAACCCTAAACCAAACCCTAATCAAAACCCTATAGTAAATGCATGTAGTTAACCAATATTACGCAGTACTTAAATGTATAATTACAGTGTAACAAATAAATCTGATATCCTAAAGGGTAGGCTATTTTACTTTATACATATTTCTCACAATATCTCTCAAACGCTGTAAAATAGGCAAGTATTAATCGGGTTTAATATGTGATCCTGGAACTATAGTGTGTGCTCTCAAATCAAGTGTTAAGGTGTGGGCGTGAGCGCTGAGAGAGCGCGCGTGACCGAGACGCGCACTAAACCGTTTGCGCGTCCTCTGGCGCCCTCGCCAGTTTTTATCAGATAATACAACAGCTTGAATTCAGTGAGCCACCATCAACCTGCCTTCCCATTTTGTTCAATTAATTATTTAACCACAGTTCTAACCAGTTTGTTATTTTATTGTAACCTATTAATTGTTACATCGGTAAAATCTAATGACATGTTCAGATCACTGTGAAAAATATTTGTGAAAAATAATGCCTTTAATAGGCTACTACATGATAAGATCGCCTATAGCCTACGACGTATATCGTATAATCTCTGCTAGACGCAAAATAACTATAATATCTTAGAGTATTATTGTTAACCGTTTAGGCCTCAATCTGCAAAAAGTCTTTGATAGAAACAAAATCGCCCAGCATCTTGCTTGCTCTCTCTCTGTTAGAAGAGGGTAAGTTCACCAAAACATGTAAAAAATCTGTCATCACTCTCAAGTTGTTCCAAACCCGTATGAGCTTCTTTCGTTTGCTGAACACAAAAGAAGATATTTTTAACAATGTTTGTAACCAAAAAGTTGGGGCACTCTTGACTTCTATAGTTTGTTTTCCATATGCAAATCAATGGGGCCCATTAACTGTCTGGTTACCAACATTCTTCAAAATATCTTCTTTTGTGTTTGGCTGAAGGTGGAAACTCATACAAGTATGGTTTACAAGTTGAGGGTGAGAAATGCTGACATAATTTAGATTTTTGGGTGAACTATAGCTTTAAAAAGACAAATAATTAAATTTTAATGTAATTTGTTAATTACTATTTCAAAAAGATTATATTTGAGACTAAAAAAGTATTGATCTTTATTAAAACTATACTCACAGTCTTCGAATTTACACGTCAGTTAATAACTTAAAACTTGGGAGACTGGGTGTGATTGTAACATGGGGAGCGTTGTAACATCACCAGCACCAAGAATGATTAGTACTTCAACTTTTGCAAATAAAACCATATAACTTATTAGGTAGTGGGTTTATTTTTGGTAGGCTATACCTCAAGATTCGATTATTAAGATCAAGATCATTACACACATGACTGGCAGTCGTCTGTAATGAAGCAAGGCAGCCCCTGAAATAGAAAACTACTTAGTAGATAAAAAAAGTCTTTAAAACAAAAATAAAAACTTTTGCCAATAAAAATAAATAAACAATAGGACACATACAATGGAAAAAAATAAAAAAAAGTTTTTCAGGTACAGTAACGTCTTAAGAAATATACAGAAATGGTATAATCAAATTTAAAAATACTTAAACATTAAAAAATATATATTTAAAAACACTGTCTTCTTCAGTGTATGAATTAAATATAAATTGATTTATAATAAAGATACAAAAGCGATTGCCGTAAGCAGAGAGTGATTTATTTATTTTTATTCACATCTTATCTTACAACCATCCTCTTACATACAACTAAGAACAGTTTCTTTTTTTAAATAATTTTACATAATACCTAGACAGTGGAAAAGAAAGACAGACACGTGTCCTGGCCAGTGTTTAAAAAAAAAAAAAAAGTAAAAAAGGAACTGATGAAGTTTTAAAGAAGGGCAGGTCAGTCAGATCAGTTGTAAAGAAAAGATGAAAGCCAATGGTGAGGATTTTGTGACCTCACACAGTGAAACATTTTATGTTGTTTGTATGGAGCCATTTGGCAGCTCAAAGCTAAAGGAAGTGTGAGTAAAATGTGCCCTGTTTAATCTCTGGGCTCACCAAGCATAGGGCTCAAAAAACATTGATTTTTTACCATTGTGGCTCTGATTGAGAACATTCACACATAAACACACAGACACATTGACAGTGTTTTTTATGCTAAATCTAAATGTTTTTTTTACACAGGTACAGTGGGGTCAAGTGTTCATTAAGTATAAAAAGTTAAGGAAGTTCCATTTCGAGGTATGCTTTGGGAACGCCCTACGCCTGCGTGATTGCGTCTGAAGCACATGTGTCAACTAGTCCAATGGCGGGTGACGTCATGACCAGGAAAGGCTGCACACCGGGAATAACCAACGTTAGCTTCTGTACCTCCGCTTCTGCCTTATTTATTGTTGTCTAGACAAAAACTTTT
The DNA here is from genome assembly GCA_036326025.1 of Chrosomus eos. Lineage (NCBI taxonomy): Eukaryota > Metazoa > Chordata > Actinopteri > Cypriniformes > Leuciscidae > Chrosomus > Chrosomus eos. The sequence continues at coordinate 34,459,567 of CM070826.1, read as the reverse complement.
AAGCTGGCTATGATTAAACTGCTGGTTAAAAAACTGCAACTTGATCCTACAGAATCAGTTAAATACAGGCCGATCTCGAATCTATCTTTTCTGTCAAATATACTAGAAAAAACTGTGTTCCTTTTTAGAAAGAAATGGTATCTGCAAGGATTTTCTGTCAGGATTTAGACCGTACCATAGTATTGAGTCAGCTCTCATTTGAGTCACAAATGATTTGCTCTTATCATCCGTTCGTGGTTGTATCTCTCTATTAGCGTTACTCGATCTTAGTGCTGCATTTGATACCATTGACCACAACATTCTTTTAAATAGACTCGAAAATTATGTTGGCATTAGTGGAATTGCATTAGCATGGTTTGAATCATACTTATCTGACTGTTATCAGTTTGTAGCAGTAAATGAAGAGATGTCTTATCGATCAAAAGTATGGAGTACCTCAAGGCTCAGTACTAGGACTGTTGCTGTTCACTCTGTACATGCTACCCTTAGGAGATATCATTAGGAAGCATGACACTAGTTTTCACTGTTATGCTGATGAAACTCAGCCAATTCACGAAATGAACGGAATGCATAGCTGATATAAAAACCCGGATGACAAGTAATTTTTATACTACTTAATTCAGAAAAAAAAAACATTTTAATTATTGGACAAAAAACTTCCTCACGTAATAACCTGGAATACTGTATAACACTTGATGGCTGCTCTGTCAAGTCTTCGCAGTCGGTTAGGAACCTGGGTGTGCTCTTTGATTGCAATCTTTCATTTAGAAAGTCACGTGTCTAGTATCTGTAAAACCGCATTTTTCCTTCTTAAAAATAAATCTAATTACGTCATGCTCTCACTGACAAATGCAGAACAATTAGTTAATGCGTTCATGACCTCAAGGCTAGATTATTGTAATGCTCTACTGGGTGGTTGCCCGGGACGCTTAATAAACAAACTACAGCTGGTCCAAAACGCAGCAGCTGAGTTCTTACCAGAACCAGGAAGTATGACCATATTAGCCCGGTTCTGTCAACACTGCATTGGCTCCCTATTAAACATCATATACATTTTAAAATATTGCTTATTACTTACAAAGCACTAAATGGTTTAGCTCCCCAGTACTTGAGGGAGCTCTTAACGCAACTATAGTCCTTCACATCTATTGCGATCATATTACGTAGAATATCAAAATCGACTGCTGGCGGTAGATCCTTTTCCTATTAAGTACCTAAACTTTGGAACAGTCTTCCTAACATTTTCCGGGAAGCAGACACACTCCGTCAGTTTTAATCTAGATTAAAAACACATATTTTTCAACCTGGCATACACATAGAACACTATACATTCCTATTATTCAAATCAGTTAAATGATTATTAGGCTGTATAAATTAGGTCAGCCGGAACCGGGAACATTTCCTATAACACCTGATGTACTCGTTACATTTTAAAATGAATGGCATCTGCGCTTATTTTATTCTTTCTGTTTTTTCAAAATTTTACTGTAATCAGCCGGATCCGGGCCGTATCCAGATCAGATGGAGGACCTGCGCCTAGACACGACCACAACGCATGATGTAATCAGCCGGATTCGGGCCGTATCCAGATCACATGGTGGGCCTGCACCTAGACACGACCACAACGCATGATGTAATCAGCCGGATTCGGGCCGTATCCAGATCACATGGTGGGCCTGCACCTAGACACGACCACAACGCATGATGTAATCAGCCAGATTCGGGCCGTATCCAGATCACATGGTGGGCCTGCACCTAGACACGACCACAACGCATCCCCCTGAAGTGTCAGCAGAGCTTTTGTCAACTAGACTCTCCCCTGTGAAGGCCTCATCGACACGGCACCCATCGTCACTGATCCTCAACAAACTCGTCCCCATACGCGCGTGATGACTCCGATCTTCAACCAGATGAATTGCATAACAAATTAACTGAACTGGCCCCCCGACTGAGCCTGGTTTCTCCCAAGGTTTTTTTCTCCATTCTGTCACCTGACATCACGCCTTTTTCACCTTTCCTCGCCTTTGTCACCATTGGCTTTTTGGCTTGCTTTGTTGGGGACATTAAATTTTATATTTAACAATATTATTACAACATTATTTTCCTGTTATCTCTGTAAAGCTGCTTTGAAACAATCTGCATTGTAAAAAGCGCTATATAAATAAAGATGACTTGACTTGACTTGTCCCAAAATAGTACAGTTCTAATACAGAAATCATGGCGAACAAAGAACAAACATTCAGAGTGTGTTCTTCTCCCTGCCCTTGTTTAATTATGGGTGGGGATACACACGAGCTGTGTTTGATGTGTTTGGGAGCGGAGCATGCTCTGTCAGCCTTCAAGGGGGCTGACTGCGAGCATTGTGAGAGGCTGTCACTTTGCACGCTCTGCTCTCGCTTGTCTCTCTTTGAGGAGAGTGTTCAGTTAGCGTTCCCAGCTTTTCAGGCCCTCAGATCCCCTTTCTCAGCCTTTATCCATGAGATCCAGTGCTCTTACTTCGGGATCGGAAGCCAGGGCTTTGGTTTCTTCCGCCCCGGGGGAAGAGCCAGTTGCTTCAGCCATCTAGTTCTGAGGAAGTGGATGTGCTAAGCATCGAAACGGGGCAAGAGGATTTGCCATCCCTTTCTCCTGCATATGAGGAGTTGGTGGAGGTAGTTCCTTGTGCTGTGTCAAAGTTAAATAAGGCTCTCGACCTAAAAGCAAACTGGATGAGTGCTTTCTGATACCAAACACAGTAATTCCACCTCAGGGCCTTCCATTTTTCCCGACCTCCTCAAAGAGATAGAGGTTGTGGAATCAACCATACTCTTCACAAGTAATTTAGTCCTCAGGGTTGCGTATATTCTGACATTAGAGGGCAAAAGAGTGTGGTTATAGGGGGATGCCGAAGGTGGAACAGACGCTTGCGAGCTATCTGTCCCCTAGCTCAGCATCATCCCTGAAGGTCCCGGTGCTTCCCTCTGAGCCCCTAAAAACATCATCTACATTAGTGGTGTCAGGGATCAGCCAAGCTCCACAACCACACAATCACTGAGATCACTATCACCTGAGTATTAATCACCAGGACCTGCACGCCATTTGCTTATCACCACAAACTCAGGGTATTTGCCTGTACTGCGGCACTGGAGGACATATCATTTCAGCATGTCTCGTTCGTCCACTGCGACCTATGGTGAGTGTCATTCATTTCTCCTCGGTCAACATAAAACCTCTCAACACTGAAGTTGTCCTTACCACCTCACACATCTCCCTTCCAGTACATGCTCTTTTCGACTCTGGGTCAGCAGGAAACTTCATCTCTGACTCCGACACTGCCATCTCAATCTCCAGAAGAGGTCTAACGAAACCCACTACCAGGTACACTCGGTAATTGGTAAACCTCTCAATAAAAAGAACGTCCGTTACTCCGTGGGACCTCTCCACCTGCAAGCTGGACAACTACATTCTGAATCCATGAATCCATTCTACTGGTTCTGGAGAATTCCACCGCTGGTATCATCCTAGGGCGTCTGTGGTTAATGCAAGACAATCCCGTTCTCTCATGGTTAACGGGAGAAATCCTGAAGTAGGGCAGTAGCTGCTTTCCCTGATGCTTCCCACATCATCCTCAACCGGTGATTCCCCTTCCGATCAACTCCACTTCCATCGATTGCCCACTAGAACAGCAGTCTATCAACATTCCGACCTGTTACGCCCCCTTCAGTAATGTCTTCTGTCACAAACGGGCTTCATCATTGCCACCACACCTGCAATAGGACTGTGCCATCGATCTCCTTCTGGATGCACCAGTGCCCCACGGTAAAATCTATCCGCAGTCTCTTCCTGAACAGAAGGCCATGGAGGAGTACGTGGAAGAGGCCCTCCAGCAAGTTTACATCCGCCCTTCCACCTCTCTTGCTGCTTCGAGTTTTTTGTTTGTGGCGAAGAAGGACAGAGGCTTGCGGCCCTGCATCGATTAACGAGCATTCAACAATATAACAGTCAAGTTCTGATACCCACTTCCTCTCATCCCAGCAGCCCTGGAACAACTTCGTGGAGCATCCGTATTCACTAAGTTGGACCTCCGCAGTGCGTATAACCTTATCCGGATACGTGGGTGGGATGAGTGGAAAACTGCCTTTGTGGACTCTATGAATACTTGGTCATGCCGTACGGCCTGGTAAATGCCCCCTCCGTATTCCAGGACTTTATGCATGATGGGCTTTGGGAATTCCTCCATCATACGGTGATCGTCTTCATAGATGACATTCTGATATATTCACAGAGAATGGCTGAACATCGCCACCATGTTCGGATCATTCACAACTACTGCTTCATCAGTTCTCCACTAACTAATCTCCTCAAGAATAAGGCCAAGTCTCAGTCCTTGTCCAAACCCTGCCGCCACTGAAGCTTTCCAGAATCTCAAGGATTTCTTCATCAATCCTAGTCTACCCAGATCCCAATAAACCATTCATCGTTAAAGTTGAAGCCTTGGCCACCGGAGTAGGAGTAGTGCTATCTCAGCAGCAGGGGAATCTATCTATGCGCCTTCTTCTCCAAGAAGTTATCCCTGGCGGAGATGAATTCCGACATCGGTAACTGAGAGCTACTGGCATTAAAGCTTGCATTGGAGGAGTGGAGACACTGGTTGGAGGGTACGAAAGATTCACGGTATTCACCGACCACAAGAATCTCCAATACCTCTGCGAAGCCAAACAACTTAACCCCAGACAGGCAAGATTGGCTTTATGTTTCATCCGATTCCATTTCACAATCTCCTATCGTCCTGGTACAAAAAATTGTAAAGCAGATGCTCTATCTTGTATCCATACTCTCGAAGAAAGACCCGAAGAACCTTAGCTCATCTTGCCTCAAAGAATCATCACGTGCCCACTTCAGTGGTCAATCGATCAACAACTTTCCTCCTCCAGTGTCTACGAGCCATCTCCGCCGGGGTGTCCTCCTGACCGCACCCATGTCCCCAGGTCTCAACGCACCAATCTCACTCACTCGGCACATACATCAGTGGGCATTGGCCATCCAGGGGCCAACGGCACCCTCTCACTGCTACATGATCGCTTCTGGTGGCCCAACATGGACAGGGACGCGAGAAGGTTCGTACAAGGATGTCATGACTGCGCCATCTCAAAGAGTCCACGCCACCTTCCATCCGGCAAGCTTCTCCTGTTGCACATTCCCCAATGACCATGGTCACACCTGGGAGTAGATTACGCCACAGACCTACCTCTATCTAAAGGTAATACCTGCATACTTATAATTATTGACAGATTCTCTAAATCCTAAAGATTCTTTGATCCCTCTAAAAGGTTTACCCACGGCCATGACCACTGCGGAGCTCCTCTTCAATCATGTATTCCGGTGGAATTCCAGAAGACATATGTAACCCATATGGAAAATAGGGCTTCTAAAACCATATATGTTGTTTAGAGGTGTAGTTCCATGTTGCGCCACCAGAGAGCGCAATACACACAAGAGCGCAATATACTAGAGCGTTATTAACAGACTGTATCAGGATTACTAGAGAGTGCTAATTGCAGTCCTAACGTCCTTGTTGATCTCTTCCTGAAACGTCCTGAAGATGATTGTGTGTAAGCTGTGAACAATTGCTGGTATGAAACACACATAATAATGTGAAACTTTGATTATATTCACGTATATACACTGATAAACACCTTCATTAGTAGAGCATCAACTGTGAGCACGAGAGGAGCAGGCTCTGTCGGGTTGTTGCTGTTTGAAACTCCGGTGAGTTAAAACATGTTTTTGCTAGCCTGTTGTTAACCACAGTGAGCAGAAAAACACACTGTAAAGTTCAGTTACTTAAAGGGTCATGAAACCCCCCTCTTTCAGCTCAAGTCTAGCTCACAATCTTTTTGAAAAATGCAACTTAAATGGGCGTGGATGGCTGTGAGAAGGGAGGGAGTGGGTGTGGTATGGCCAATTACTGCCATTGCCTGTGTCCCATGCATATCGACTGTCATTAAAAATCAGTGGTAAAATGTGAGGAAATGCTAGATTTTTTTTACAGGTGGCAAAGTTAAAGTCTTATGAAATACACTGACACTTTATTATTGTCCTTTCAAAAGTAACTGAATGCCCTGCTACATATATTAGCCTACTGTAATCGTAATCCTATTTAAAAAATATTAATGTAGGCTACATGTATAATTGTAATGTCATTATAAAATGTATAGTTGTTTATATACACACTATAAATGCATATATTTGAAAATAATTAATGTTCCGCTTTAAAAAAACGTTCCGTGCATAGCCTAGATCTACGCGCCCCCTGAACCCCCATAATAAAGACGGCTCGAGGTGGATGACTTCTCATTTTAGACACACACACATACCTCTGAAGGGATAGAAAAGTCCTCGGGACTTGGTACCGCATCACTCGCAAGACGCAACCTGCATTGATTGTCGACAAGGCGAAGTCCACCATTCTCTAATTCTCGAAGCTCTCTCGAGAAAAATGTTCGCGGCACACACTATAGGCTAGTTTAGACGTGTCCGTGGTTGTCTAGCCCTGTCCTGGCAGCATCGCGGGGAAACATATTCAACCCACTTGGATTTTTGCACGACGAAAACAAACACTTTTGCGTCCCATGATTGCCTCTCTCATCTACTACGCGATATCACAGTTTGATGTCTGTCATTGGAAAGATCCACGTGGTGTCATGAATAATTAAGAGGCAGTATCTTCTCATAGGATATGAAAACTCAGTTCATTAATAATTATGAGACACCGATGAGTCATCAAGCACTCACAGTGCACAGTCACGTCACAGCCTGTGACGTGGACATGATGAAGATTTTAAATCAGGAAGATCGAAAAAAGCGAAAAAAACCCTCAAATTTAACCATTTTAACCCTACTATTAAATCTAACAGATGCTGACATTGTCTTCAATGGTGTTCAACACACATACGTCTGTTAAAATCTCAGAAAATTTGGTTTGGGGTTTCATGACCCTTTAACATAAAAACAATCGGGGTTATAAGACTATTGTCTAATGTTTCAGTGTACTTTGGTGCATATTGTATGATTGTATTTATGCTCTCAAAAGATCGCTAGCTAATTGCTATCGTTAATTGTTAATGGGCTCTATGCATGGCAGTATTTCCGGTGAAGGGTTAAGGATGTTTAAAAACTTCCACCGATCGTAGAGTCCAATGCAATACCAATAATTTATATTGAATTTTATACTCCATGGTTATACTAAAGAAACGTTAGTCACAAAAACAGACAAAACAGACACCCCTCGTTGTGTTTATGCTTCTTTTTAAAATTATATTAAATAAACATAACTATATATAAAATTACATCTAAACATATGAAAGTTTCGTTTCAAAGACGGGAGGACAGTACATTTTGAAGACTCTGCCATAATCCCGTGTTCCTCGGTTTTCCTCCGCTTTAATCTCCCTAACCGGAAACGCAAGAGCATCCTTGCGTCAAATGCGGAACTTATGCGTGCATAAAGCACCAAGCTAATAGTTATTTTGGTTGAAGTGGTTCATTGTATTGTATTAAGGAGGATTTATAGCTTGGTGGGAGTGTTTGAAGCTAAAGTGCAATACATTCATTTTTGTTGGTATTAAAACATTCAGTTAATGGAGTTAAATATTATTGACACACTTATGATCTGTAGCCAACTACAGTGGTTGATTTGGTTTATTACAATGTACATGTCACGGTGTGGGTTTTGTGTTTCATGTCTTGTTCCTGTCTGTCTTGTGTTCCCCCATTATTGTGTATTTGGTTTAGTCCCATCTAGTTTTCCTGCTCCTCGTTTGTGTTCATGTTTACCACCTGTGTTAGTTAATTTACCCAGCTGTGTCTTGTTTCACTCATCCGTTCCCCTGTATTTAAACCCTGTGTTTTAGTTCAGTCCTTGTGAGTTCTTGATGTTGTTATGTTGCTATTCTTGTCTTCGTGTTCCTGTTCTGAGTTCCCTTGGAATTACCTGTGTGTTTGTTTTATTAAATAAGTGCTTGCGATTGGATTTACTCTCTGCTTCATTCCTGCCAGCACGTAACAGAAGAACTCATCAAAGATGAATTCAGCAGCACGGATCTCACCTGATCTTCCCAGCATGAGCCGGGAATTCGCGGGTCAGATCGCGGCCTTGGCCCTGGATAGCCCTGATCTGCTACAGTTCACATGGGGGTTTATTCCTCTTGCTGCTTCCTGCCCCCTCGGAGACGAGGCTATTAAGTTGTGTTACCAGCTGGGGGCTAAGGAGATCAACCCGAGGGAGCTTCCCAATATCTCCGGTCTGGACTGGAGAGCACTCTCCCGATGTCTGGAGAGCTTCCTCCCCCGGTATGCCAGGTCATCGTCTGATCTCCACGCCCAGCTGGATTTCCATGTCCAGCCAGAGCTTCACGTCAGCCACGTCCAGCCAGAGACCGTCCAGCCAGAGACCGTCCACGTCACTTCTGCACAGCCAGAGACCGTCCACGTCACGTCTGCACAGCCAGAGACCGTCCACGTCACTATTGCACACCCTGTGTCCACGGACAAGATAGCCGCCTCGGAGCCGGTGTCTGTTCCCGAGCCCGAGCCGGAGTCTGCTTTTCCCGAGCCGGAGTCTACTGTTTCCGAGCCGGTGTCTGCTGTTCCGGAGCCGTTGTTTGCTGTTCCTGAGCCAGCAGGATCGGTGTCGGTGCCTGTTCCTGAGTCAGGGTCTGTTCCTGTTCCGCCTTGGTCTTCGCCGCCGTGGCCGCCCGAGGGGTCTTCACCGCCGTGACCGCCCGAGGGGTCTTCACTGCCGTGGCCGCCCGAGGGATCTTCGCCGCCATGGCCGCCCGAGGGGTCTTCGCCGCCCAGGCCGCCTGAGGGGTCTTCGCCACCTTGGCCGCCCGAGGGGTCTTCTCCGCCCTCATCCGTTCCCCTGTATTTAAACCCTGTGTTTTAGTTCAGTCCTTGTGAGTTCTTGATGTTGTTATGTTGCTATTTTTGTCTTCGTGTTCCTGTTCCTGTTCTGAGTTCCCTTGTAATTACCTGTGTTTGTTTTATTAAATAAGTGCTTGCGATTGGATTCACTCTGCTTTATTCCTGCCAGCACGTAACAGTACATGTTAAATGTGTTAGCACTGATAATTTAAATTTAAATTAAATGTGTCACTACAAACAATTATAAGCACACACCTCACTCTGGCACTTTGTCTGGTCTCGTAAATGAGTAAGGACTTCCTATGTATCTTCGCTTAACGTCCACGCTTCATTGGCAAAGTATGTGTCAGATTGTGTCTCCTAGTCTTCAGTGTCTCCCAGTTCGTCTTCGTCTTCTTCGTCGTGCCTGCAAAGACTCACCTCTCTTCCAACACCAGTGTGTGCTCCACCATCCACGGTCTCATCTACCATCATAACAGAAAGGACAGTCAGTATCTCTGGGTCTTCATCCTTCATAGACATTCATCCACAACAGTTGCCGCCACTGCCATTTACTTAATATTTAACAAATCTGTTTCTCACCTCAACCATCTTGTTTGGAGTATCTGTTTCGGGAAAAGCATATACGGCACCAGGTCAGACTGGTGCATGTCTCCACACCATGTCAATTTTACAGGCATACCAAGCCAAGGGGGTGGGGCCTGAAGCAGTTTGAGAACTGCATTGGGTCACCTCTCTTCTTCGGGCCACCAAAGAGACCGCTCTCGCCATTGGGCGGTCTATGGCAGCTTCTGTGGCCGCGAAGAGACATCTCTGGTTGAAGCTGTCAGAAATAAAAGAAAATGACGGACTGGGCATGAGCAGCCCCAGCCGTCTAGCTTTTTAAAATATTGAGTGCAACAGAAGGAGAGTGTCTCATCTCATGCCCCCCCCCCCCCCCCCTCAAAAATCATGGGGTTCAGGGCGACACTCTCAGCCCAAGCCTTCTTAGCAGAAGACCGATCTGAGGAACGTTCTTCTCGCTAATCAATGGCGTCAGACTTCTGAGGGTATTCCCCTCCTGGGTGGAGCGGTGTACACCTCATTACACAGTGCCTGCACCATTTCGATGCCCTAAGAAGGTTGTTCTACCAACCCCACCACCCTTGGTGCCTTGGGGCGCCGCAGTTTCCAGCGAGCTTGTGATTCAACAATACCACGATGCTGCGTCAGGCTCGCGCGCTCCGAGGACAGTCGAAAATCTATCAAATCGGTTGTTTCCTGCCACTATGCTTCAGGTCACCGAATTGATATCTCTAACTACATCAGAGGCCAGCCTCAAGAGGCTTCTTCTCTTAGTAGATTATCTGGCAAAATGGAGGACTCTGCCCATCATATCTCAAAGGGTCCTGCAAATTGTAGAAAAAGGTTACAGAATCCAGTTTGGTTCTCGTCCACCACGTTACAACGGGGTGTTACTCACAGTAGTACATCCAGAGCAGGCTCTTGTGATGGAACAATAAGTGAAATCTCTTTTGGCAAAATGAAGCTATAGAACCGGTTCCAGACAGAGACTCTGGGTTTTACAGCCGGTATGTCATTGTTCCCAAAAAGGATGGAGGGTTGCGTCCTTTATTAGACCTTCATCTTCTAAATCGTTCTGTCAAGAAACTCAAGTTCAAGATGTTAACGTTGAAGCAGATCGTGACTCAAATCATATCCGATGATTGTTTTGTTATGATACATGTAAAGGATGCATACTTCCATGTCTCCACCCTTCCAAAAGACAAGTTCCTGAGGTTTGCTTTCGGGGACAAAGCATACCCACATCGGGTTCGTCGGTTCGGTCTAGCTCTATCACCCCGCACGTTCATGAAATGTGTAGATAAAGCTCTGGCACCTCTCAGACTGCAGGGCACACATATTCTAAACTATATTGACGACTGGCTTATCCTAGCAGACTTCGACTTCGAGATGTTGTTCTCGCACATATGAAAAAGCTCGGGTTCAGACTGAATGCCAAGAAAAGTGTGCTTTCCCCAGTACAGATGACCACCTTTCTTGGTGTGATATGGGATTCAGTGATGATGCGGGCTGTGCTGTCACCTGCTCACGTTGCCACAATCCTCTCAGTTGTAAAGGACATAAAGCTAGGCCAGTCACTCACTGTGAAACTTTTTACAGTCTCTGAAAACACAGTTTCAGAGACTGTTGGGTCTGATGGCAGCTGCGTCCAACGTGATACCTCTCAGCCTGCTATACATGAGGCCCCTGGAGTAGTGGCTCAAGATCAAGGGGTTTTCCCAGAGGCACTTCCTCTCTGACCTGAGAGGCCACCATGTGCTTGTCCCTACAGACAACACATCGGTGGTCTAGTACATAAATCACTACTGGGGTCCACTATGCAAACTGGCATAACAGATTCTCTTGTGGTCCCTAGGGAAGATGCTCTCCCTGAGATGCTCTCCCTGATCTCCCTGATATTCCGGGACATCAGAATGGAGATCTCCTCCCGAGGTGGTGGAGCAAATATGGGAGGTTTACGGCCAAGCAGAAGTGGATCTGTTTGAGTCTCAGAACACGATGCACTGTCCACTGTGGTTCTCTCTCACACATCCAGCCCCGCTGGGACTGGACACAATTCACTCCAGAGCTCCATCCACTAGGAAACTATATGTCCTGAAGTGGAAAGTTTTTACTTCTTGGTGTACAATACCGCATGTGCATTGGGATCCAGTTAATTGCCCCATGGGTTCAATACTAGAGTTCCTTCATGATCATTTTTCTGCAGGGTTATTTCCCTCCACATTAAAGGTGTATGTAGCAACCAAAGCAGCTTACCATGTCCCCTTGGGGGGATTATTTGTTGGGAGAGACCCTTTGATAACAAGTTTCCTTCATGGCACTTTGAGGCTGAGGCCTGCAGTTCGCACCACAGTTCCAGCTTAGGACTTGGCGCTGCTCTTAGAAGATTTATCTATGGCTCCCTTCGAGCCTCTTTACTCTGTTTCAGAGAAGTTTCTGACCCTAAAAACGGTGTTCCTTCTGGCCATTTCTTCACTAAAGAGAGTAGGAGATCATCAGGCCCTTTTGGTATCCCCCTCGTGCCTTGAATTCACACCACTGATGGTCAAAGCTTTCCTTTTTATATCGTGGCCAGGTGTTATAAGATACGTAAAAGAGTTACCCCGGATTTCCACCAACTGCAGAACGGCTGCGTATCGGCTCCGCTGCGTGTCGGATCCGTGCTCCGCCGTCCTTCAATACCTACCAGATCCGGATTTGTTGCGGAACGGCTGCAGCATGACTGACAGCTGCAGTCACGATCGCGCAATATGATTTAGTTTCTATAAACAGAACCACAAAACCAGCAACAGTTTGTTTCCACCAAGATGAGTACAGGGGAAACAACTCTGTGCTGACCTGCTGATCTGCTTTTTTTGTGGAGATTATTGTGATTCTAGTACAATATTTATAAATATAATCAACTTATAACATGCTAAATGTTTATTTGGGTTCCTTTATGAATGTATTGGGAAAGTAGTAGGCTGTGTAAATAAAGTTAACTATTGTTCTTGTGGAAAAAGAAAAAAATATATAAAACAAAATCTCTGCCCATTATGACGTTTTCGAGGTGTAGTGAAGGGAGATACGATCCGCCGTAAGCACGGAGTATATTATTTTGAAAATTACCGGATGTTTTATTTTGTTTCTGTGCTCGACTTCCTGCGGCGGAATTTTGTTCAGTGTATGATCTAAACCAGCTTAAGACGGTAGCGTTTCAAGGCAATTAAGTAAAAGAGTATGATCTTTGGTGTCGAAAGCAGGACTAATATCCAAGAGAAAAGGAATAGTAGGAGACACAGCATCAGAGGCCAAAAGTAGGTACTTAGTAACTTTAACCAGGGCTGTTCAGTGCCATGAACTTTTTTAAAACCAGAACATTTCCAAATTTGAAAACAGGGCACTTGAAAAACTTGGCACACTAGCATGGGAATTATCAGAAGAGGAAAGTACAGAAATCGGTTTCACTTTATTTCCTTTAACACTTTCTGTTGACTATAAGTAACGTTGCAACTTCATGCCAACTAACTCTCATTAGAGTGTCAGTAGAGTATTAGTAGACTGGAAGGGTTAAGTTGACATGTAGTTGCCAAGTTACTTATAGTCATTAGAATGTCTTTTGGGAAATTATCAAAATAAAGAGTTAGCAGATATTAAGCAAAAAGCATACTAATACTCTAATAAGGGTGTAAGTTGACATGTAGTTGCAAAGTTACTTACAGTCAACAGAATGTTCAAAAGGGACCATCAAATTAAAGTGTTACCCAGAAATCTGGTTAGAGAAAAATGAGCATTAGTAATTTTGGTAGTAAAAATTCAAAATTTTGACACAGCTGATGTGAGGCTGTCAACATACTACCATTATAGTTTTAAAAAGTTGTCTAGTATTATGTTGATGTTCCTGCATAATACATGCAAAATAAGCTGATCTGGCAGATTCAATTTTAGCTCTGTATTCACTCATGAGGTTGTTCCAAGCAAGATAGTAACTAGTTAAGCCTGAAAGCGGCCATCTTTAATCAAAGATTGTTGTTATACCACAGAGCAGAGCGAGTATACATTATGATTTCACAGACCTTGAGAGGAGCAAATAAATCCAGGTTAGTAGACAGTGCTTTATTTAGCTCTGAAATGTCATCGGTCAAGGACGTTGAGCCCAATTCAGTAAGAGATGAGACAAGTTGCCTATACTGACTGATCAATTGATTTCCACCTACTAAACTTAACAGTGTGAGCCATATGTACATATATCGAGCTGATAAATCCAAGTTGCAAAATGGTCAGAAAGACCAATGTCAACAGGAGTAGGCTGGGACACAAATGTCCCATCAAGGAATTAGTTAGATTAATATGTATATTAAAATCTCCCTGAATAAGTATTGTATTAAACTGTAAACACAGCAGAGACAATAAATCAGAAAATTCAGACATAAAAACTTCCTTAGTGAATGGAGGTCTGTAAACTGTCACAAAGAATGTAAGGCAGAAACACTCAAAACAAGTCATTGAAAGGACATAAACATTGGTACAGACACATTGCTGAAATCAGGTTTCAAGTTAGATTGCACAATGATATCCCCGCCTCTACCCAAAAGTCTACGAAAATCAAATAGTCCGATAATAATCCAAATGAGAGAGTGATGACAAATTTATTAGATTAGCCCCAGTAAAAGTGTTTTGGCCTTCCGCCACGACTTGACAACCGAAATCGAAGACGAGGATGCAAAACTATAGCCACGACCAAAACTCTGATGAATACATCTCGTCGCAACAACCCAGCATTCAGCAGAGCTACGTGTCTTTCGACAAAAAGTAATAGTAAGTAAGTTTTAAAGTTTACTAATGTTGTTTTGGAGTATCCTACAACATGTTTACATGCATCAAAGGTAAAAAAATGGTTTAATTTTATCATAATATGCATTTGCACATCGCCACATTTTCAATGATTCTCAAACGACTCGTCAGATAAATCAATCTCTAGCGCAAATTACTTTGTACACTTTGACGCATGTATCATTCCTATTTTACATCCGACGCACAGCGGACTTTTCCCTCCACAGACGCACGTCAGTAAATTAGGGAATGAACTTGCGCTCCTACCCATAACTTTTCCCTAAAATCAGTGGGTAATCAAAGGTGAATAACACTGATGTTTAAGTATTTCATCCTGGTTCTAAGCCTAAACTTGACATAAACAGTAAACTTGTCCCTCAAATCTGATTGGTTGATTGGAAAGTTGATCCAGGATCAACAAAGATGTTGATCCTGGATCATGTGGTACTTGGTGAAATCACTTTCACCCCCGGGGGCGGTGTGTTCCAGCGCAAACGTTCCCTGGTGCAAAAAACACACCTATGAGTAATGTAGCCATTTGAGACCAACCCATTTTAGATTTGCGAGATCCGCACACAAAGTTACTTGCGTTTTGCTTTTGATACTTGCATTTCAGATCGTTAAAATAGGGCCCTAAATCCCTCCTTTCCACAAGCTAATCTGCTTTGATTGACCAGACAGCTCAGTCTGTTGTGATTTGTATACCGCGTAAAGTGAAGAAAACGAAAACGCCCATTGCCATAACAACGTCAGCTCTGCTTGTCCTGAGGCTTCCTACACCGTAAACTAAAGACAGTAATGAACAATGACGTTGATTTTACCATATCAATGCGAGCACGAGTGCGATGAAGAAACATTGAAAGAATTTGTTATTCAACCCGAACTTCTATCGCAAGGACTACTCGAGAAGGACTCAGTGTTTCTCAGTGATACACTACTCAGTTTGAGGTACATTATTGCAACTGTAATTCCTTACCATCAGCATTAATAAGTGCATGTCCATCAACGAAGCAATTATTTTACTTGTACTTATTTATATACAGAGTATTTTCTAATTTAATGCAGTGAACATGTGGAAACTGTATCAATAACAGCGCATACATTAGCCGAGCTCTAGTGTGAATGACTGTAACATAAGTGTTGGTAAAACAAATCATGCTCCATGCTTTATCTTTACACAAAGTAGTGAGAATGACAGATAATATGCATTAATAGACACAGTTTTAGGTAATAGTCGTCCACAACTGATCAGCAGAAGTATTTCAGTAAGACAGTAATAATGTGAGTTAATCAGTTAGCAGGAGACCAACACAATATAAAACTCAGTATCCACAGGAATCAGCTGTCGGATTGAGGGGGTTCAAGTTTTCCCGGGTGTCTGCGCACGCAAGAAGTGGACGGGCAATGAACTAATGTTTCGTCTTGACGTCACAACGAAGCGGCTTATGACTAGTTTGAAGAACAATTTATTTCATTGACTCAGAGTCGACTCTTATTTTTGAAAGACAATAACTTCATATGAGGTGCACTTTCAGATTTAAAACTTAGCAGGATGTTTTCATTCCCTTAGAGCTATGTTACATGCTACATAAAAGGTCATTTTCAAAAAACTTTAATAGGGGCACTTTAAAGGGTTAGTTCACCCAAAAATGAAACTCATTTTGTTCCAACCCCGTAAGACATTCGTTCATCTTCGGAACACAAATGAAGATATTTTTGATGAAATCTGAGAGCTGTCTCTGCATGTCACTACAATCCAAGGTCCCCCCCAGTCTGTTCCTACAGGATAAGCTTGACCAGAGTCAAATACCACCTTGCTTGAGTGGGAATAGTTTTTAGAAAACTGTTCAGACTTGTATTGTTCTCAGGCTCAAGAATTCAAAGGATAAATGTTAAGCGGGAGTGAGTTATTTTTCGGTTTCCAGTGATGGATCTAGAGCAGGTGTGCCCAACCCTGCTCCTGGCGATCGACTGTCCTGCGCAGTTCATCTCCAACCCTAATCAAACACACCTGAAGGTCTTCAATTAAGGTCTTAACAACCATTTAAGGTCTTCAGGATTACTTGAAAATTAAAGGCAGGTGCGTTTGATCAGGGTTAGAGATAAACTGTGCAGGACAGTCGATCGCCAGGAGCAGGGTTGGGCACACCTGATCTAGAGTGTTGTAGATAGTGGCTAATTACAAAGAATTGTAAATATGTTAGACAGGCTATTAGCAAAAGTGTTTTTCTTCCGGTTTCTTCACAAACAAAAAGTTCCATCGTAATTACATAAGTGAGTTGTCTCTGTCTTTAAGAAACAAGATACTGCTCACAGTTGAGATAGGCTCTTCCAGCTGATGATACTCAACTGTGCGCTCACCCCTACAGCATTCCGCTGAGGAAGAAATGAAGCATTATACCATGGCATTGCACAAATGCCTCTCCTGAGTTGGACCAATTAAGCTCCTAAATAGACACAACCTCTGTTTTTCTCTGCCTGGGCCAAGCTATCGCTGAAGCAGATTTTTGATGGGTCCATCTGCAATCACTGCAAAGTGATGAATGTCAGGACTCTCCTCTTGCTGAACAGGTTCTGCTGAGAGATTCCACCATTGCCGTTACAGAGCCACGAAGGAAGAAGAAGTGGCAACGGCAGGTGAACTTCAGGTAAGCTCACACCGGCTCAGTGCCCACATTCCCATCACCCTCCTGAACTGGCCTTCCTGTAACTTTTGCCTGAACTAGTCTCATAAATTGTATTGTGCTTTGTTACTCTTTAAAAAGCATTATGGTAAAAATGGAACACTATGCTGAACTCAAATCTTCAGCCTCAGATCTTCAGCATTCTTATCTGTACACGACTTCGTTTTTATTTGGGGGTTGGCTAGAAGATGGTCCCCATTCCTCTTCTTCCAAATTAATTGACAGTGTTGCAGTTTCTTTCAGTTTTCTCTCTCAGTTAAGCTCAAAACACTATAGTGGTGTTATCTCCATATTTACAATTATTTGTAATTAGCCACTATCTACAACACTCTAGATCCATCACTGGAAACCGAAAAATAACTCAATCACGCTAAATATTTATCCTTTGCATTCTTGAGCCTGAGAACAATACAAGTCTGAACAGTTTTCTAAAAACTATTCCTACTCAAGCAAGGTGGTATTTGACTGTAGTCAAGCTTATCCTGTAGGAACAGACTGGGAGTGACCTTGGATGTAGTGCAGAGATGGAAATGAACTTTTTTGTTGGCTGGTGGATTTCAAAATCTACCAGCCACTCAACGTTTTTACCAGCCACTTTCTTCTTTTTAACCGACAATGTGTAACGGCAAGTGAAAATTAATACTACAAGATCAAGCCGTTTATTTCATAGGGTCTCAAGTCTCAACGAAATACTGACATTTTCTATTTTTTTTTTATACACACACAAACCATGAACTGATACACATTTCATTAAACAAAAACATTGTCAGACTTGTCTCGTTGTAAACTAACCAATCGCGGGACTCCCCATTGTCTGCTTTTCTCCATTGTTCTTTAAAAAAAAAAAAGACGTTTTTTTGACCTTCGCCTCTTTGTCCACTGTCTCCTGAGACGTTTTCTCTGTAGACCTCTTAACACCTACGATGTAACGCCACATTTTCTTGAAGGTGTGCCTCCTCTAAAAGTGTCCTGGTGAAACAGCATGCTACTTTTATTTACCTGCCACGGTGGTTGGTAGGTGAAGTGAGTTTACCAGCCACAACACAAACTCACCCTCATTTGGCTGGTGGCTGGTGCTAATTTCCATCCCTGATGTAGTGACATGTCCAGTGAATTGGGGGTCTTGACGATTTCCTACCTATTTGACAAAAGGGTAGACAACAGACCTTTTTCTCTCTGTTTTCTGTCATAGCAAATGGACATCTGTCACAGCATATGAACTCACTCTAAAATCTCAGTCTGAGTCTGGTATCATCTTTGCTTACCTGCACTACACAAAATGTTCAACACTCAACACTAGGATTGATTCCTCTCTTGGTGTTGCACCTGTTTTTCACCATCTTGTCTCCAACATCTCAATTACTCTTCAGTTAAGTCTACAAATTTTGACTGAACTGTTACTTACCTTATGTCCTGCAATAAATCTCCCTGCAAATGGGTTTGCTGATATCCCCGTGTCTGTGTGGTCAGACCAGACCACACCATGGACGCATCCACCATAGACCCCTTCCCGAAACTGGTACAAGCAGTCTCTTCACTTTCCAGTTCCAAAGCTCGACCGATTTACCTCCTACACCCAGGATGCCGAATCTTGTTTCTTCAACTTACAGTTCTGTCAGGTCCATAAGTCAAGAACACACATGACAATAAAAATGATTAGGAAATTTGTATTGATAAATTGCAATTCAAGTTGATAATTAAAATTTGGCAGTATGGCTCTGTTCAGGGAGTCCTCTGACCTTTCATGAGCACCATGAAATAGCAGAGAGTCAGAGGACAGCAGCAGCATTAGGGAACGCTCACAGATTCGCACTGGGAGAGCAGAACTATTCCCCCATATGAACAGAGCAGCAACGATGACAGAATAGCAAATGCTACGTTATACATGACAAGGAGGAGCTGGGGAGGTGTTGGGTTGCAGAGAGCGAGCAGCAAGCAGTTAGGAGCAAAGGGAATCTGCTCAAATAGGGCGCCCTTATTTGAGCGTATTCATTAGCAGCGAGGGGAGAGGAACAGCTGATGCGCTGATGCAGCTCAGCTGAGCAGGTCACTGATGAGACCGTGTTGTTGGCCAATAGCGTTAGCAGTATCTTGACTACCTGGCCTGCCAGAACTGACACTGAAGCTCAATTTCTGCCATGGTCAATCCAACTCCCTACTCTAGATTGGCGAAGGATTGCAGTGGTTTGCTGTTGCAATGCTCTTTCGCCCTAGAGATGCAGCCCCGCTTTGCACTCTGAATGAGCACTGCAGTGGGCAGATAACATCACCGTAAATAAAAAGTTATGCAAGGTACATCAAATTACATACTCCATCTCCAATTACACATTTTTGTATGTTGGCAGCAGTCTTATCGTACTGAACTAATAACCCTCAATATCTGATCGCTCACTAGGACAACGTTTCTATTTTTGTTCTGGAGGGGTCCATGGGATATCCTTCTGGGAGGACCATGGTTGCTTCACCATTCACTCAGACTCTCCTTGTACATCAGCAAAGTCCTGGCTGTGCTGATCCATCCTGTCTCTGTCTGTGCCACGTATTTAAAAAGTCCTCACAATGAGCACAGAGTAAAAGTCTCTGAATATCACTAGTTTCTGGATGTCTTCAGCCCACAACAAGAAAACCTCACTATTGGGAATTGCCCCACTGAAAACTGGTGGATTATATTATTGACCGCTGCAGAACTCTGGTCAGGGAGTCGGAGTCATCAGATGTAGTTTAGTCGTTTATTGCACAAGATTGACCATATACACATAATAGTGTATTTGAGGTAGTTTCTGAAATAAATAATATAACAGAAATAAATACTCACTGTCTAAGCATATTCAACAATTTAAGAGATTGCAAAACCGAATATAAACATCTCTGTAAAGTGCACTGATACATTAAATACAAATCGAGAAATATATCAGTATGAGTCTTCAATAACAAACTGCATAGTGCAATGAAATTGACAAAAACACCAGTTCAGCTTTGCGTGAGACTTGTTGGGGGGGGTATAGGGAATGCGGAGGTACGTCACGCCGTGTTGCATTATGGGACGTGGCCGCCATCTTTACAGGCACGATCTCTGTTTACCTTCGGTATAATAGTGGGTGTTTGGCTAAATCGAGGTAAAATTGAAGAAGAACGGAAGAAATGGAGATGTTTAAAGAAAAAGAGAAGGGGCCCTACTGGGATAAACTAAATGCCACTGTCAAAAAAACTATTTGGACAAACTATCCGTGATAAAAAACGTTGATACATCTGATTTAGTGTTGGTGTTCGAAGCCTATGCTAAGTTGATTACTATTGTACATGAAGTTCAAGCTATTTTACCTGAAAAGCTGCTCTCGTAGTTAATGTTAGCTTGCTATTTTCAGCATATGTTAAGTTTTCATAGGTTGTGCAAGAAAAAAAAATGTACATTACTTTATGATGCCACAAGATGTGGTAACTTGTTAAATACAACTGTGCCTTATTGTCAACATTTAATGTTGACACGTGTAAAAATGAGAGTATTTGATCGTTTATTTTAAACGTTTGATGTATATTTGCCCATTGTTATGTGTACTTAAAGGGTCTTTGTGGTTGCAATCAGTCCAGAAACAGAGAAGTCACTTAATGTATTTATTAAGCAGATATATAAAATCATGATTCACAGACATTTTTTAAAAAGGCATGTAAAAAGATGTACAGAACATCAAAGCAAATTGTTAATTGAAAATAAATATAATTTGACTCATGCAATGTGTCCTGGCTTTATCATCAGCTGCTAACATTAACCGCAAATTCAACATCATTCATCAACTATCCTCCTAAATTTTAGTCATCTATGAATATACAATACACAACCTCTTGCTTTGTACAACTTTTAACAAACGTAGTATGCAGTGGAGGACAGTAAGTACGTTTTTCCTCATGATTGCGGCGATCCGGCGTCTTCTCGTCAGCTCCTCGACCTGGTTCCCTTGTTATTTTTTCCGAGAAAGAAAGGTGAAAAAACGTATTCCGTTGTTCAGTTTCCTCCCTGAACGATCGCGTGACCTGCTATGGCAGTTGAACTGAACAACCATATCGACGTTTATTAAAATCTCGACAGAAAATCCAAACACAGCCTCCAACACATGCATTTAAATACAGCGGTATTGGGCGCGATCCTGTAAATATGGCGGCGGACCCATAATGCAACACGGTGTGACGTCATCTCCACATTCCCTATTGGTATTACGCAAGGTCTCTCTCTCTGCCGTTTGCGCGCCCTACGTGGTTTGAAGCACAGTCTCTAGCTGCGTCCCAATGTGCATACTATCCATCCTCCTAAATAATATATGTGACAATAGTAATTGTGGGGGGGGGGGGGTGCACTTTTGACTTTGGCTCCGCGGCTGAAGCTCCGCGAACGGTGACGGACTTTGGACTTGAGCTCCAAACGGCGACGGACTTTGGACTTGAGCTCAGCGAACGGCAACGGACTTTGGACTTGAGCTTGGACTTGAGCTGCCGAGTAGCCTCGGGCCCAGGGTACTCGGTACCCTTTATCCCCCGGTACCACGCCCCTGCATGGCATCCTTTGGCGTCAATATGAGACGCAGAACCCAAGGCGCCATACAGGTGACTCTCGTCTAAATCCAAAGTACATGGCATCCTTTAGCGTATGAGAAGCAGATCCCAAGGCGTCATAACTGTAACCCTGCTCCAGACCTAAACCTGCTACGTGTTATATTGACGCTAAAGGATGCCATGTGCGTAAGATTTCGACGAAATGTCATATGGCGTCACCTATATGACGCTAAAGGATGAGAATGCGTTGGATAAACTCATCTTTCAGGCATTTGACCGACCGGTTTGACTCTTCAGCGTGAGAAATCGGGGGTGTGGCGTGTGCGCGTGTGAAACCATTCAAATGCGGGTGTCTCACGGCCAATGCGTGAGAGTTGGCAGCTATGATATTATCCAACAGACAAATGCACTTCAAGGTAATAAATAGTAAACAAGAGCAAAACGAGCCGCGATGCTAGCGGGATAATCCGCTCATTAAGCGGGATCAAATTACCCTTAGAAAGATCGCTAAACATCAACTACATCACAAACATGATTTAACTTAGCAGATTGTCACATTGTATTTCAACTGCGCTATTAACAATATACATAGAAGGAAAACTTATTTTGTCACAAACTTTATCTTGCACATAAACACTGCACATGAATGTGTTCACGCGATATGATTGCTCAACTGGAATAGCTTGGTGAATAGGCAATTACACTGAGTCCGTGCGTGCTGAGAATGCTGCGCTGCGTTATTTGCGTACAACGCAACTTAAAACGTCACACACAGTCAACTTAACACTTAAAGGGAGAGAATTCACAACACTCACATTAGAACCCATGGTGAATGTGCCATCGAGCCAAAGCCAGTTGTGCCAATGCCCAGAAACCAGATATATCCTTAATCTCCCGCTGAACAGAAGGCTATAAAGGAGTATGTAGAGAAAGCACTGAACTAAGGATATATCTTCCCCTCCACATCCTGTGCTACTTCAAACTTCTTCTTTGTGAACAAAAAGGAGGGAGGCTTGAGGATCTGCATTGACCATTGAGCACTTAATATGATCATAAACAAATACCGTTATCCCCTCCCCAGGTCCCTGTCACACTGTAATTTCTGTGTGGTGCCACAGTGTTCACAAAGCTGAATTTGCGCAATGTCTACAACTATGGTGACCTGAAATTTTGGTTTGGAACCGAAAATGGCATTAATGGTTTTTGTCAGAAATGGGAAAAAAGGTCTCAAATATAAGTTAAAAATATATGTCGCACTCACCTTCCTATCAGTGCTCAGCACTCAGACTTTACTCTAGTTCAAACTGTTATCACAACACTACCCATGCAAAGGGTGATTATGTCAGTCCTATTTTCAAAGAAAGTAATATTATTAAACAAAATAACCACTAAACACAAACAATTGTCCGCTTCAACTAATTCAAAGCTTGGACGAGGCAGGAGCAAGATCCCACCAGTCAGACCTGCCAAACCTTCAACTAGAAAGTGTGAATCCAAGGTACTTGTGTATTAAATGAACATAAATTGGAAATAAAACAAAAGAATGAACCAAATCAGTATTTTTCATCATTTGAAATGTATACGAAGAAATACAATGTATACGTGGAAAGGTACTGATACACTTTTCCATTACATGTTTGATACCTGGTACCATAACCTGAAATCACAACATCTAATTCAGTATGTGGAGTATAGCAAAACAACAACACTCAAAAGTACCCCAGCCATTCTCTGTTGAGGAGGAGAACAGAGGACAACAGAAGCAATTAAACCAACAAAGGGGCAACAATATATAAGTGCTGTGACATAATAGAAGAAATAGATAGAATAAAAATAGAATAGAAAGTGTTAGTATTAATGGTATTATTAATAGCATTGAAATGTTGATGAAATGTTCTGAAGCAAACTTCAGTGCCCCGAATTTGACGTGAGCAGCTATTGGCAACCATTGCAAATTGATGAGAGTTAGGTATGACATGCTCTCTTCAGCTCATTACCACTCTTGCTGCCGCAATAAAGACAGTACATCCTGGAAGACCTGCAAAGAGAGTTTAGGTATAGTGGTCCAAGCACTGAGCCCTGAGGCATCCCAGCAGCTAGATGTTGATACCCCTCCAAAACACCCTGAAGGACCTACATGAGAGGTAAGACTTGAACCACTGGAGTGTGGTTCCTAAGATGCCCTTTGTTATAAAGGTTGACTGGAGGATTTGGTGGTTAACTGTGTCAAACGCAGCAGACAGATCCAGGAAGATGAGTATTGATGATTTGCAAGCTGCTCTTGCTAGTCTCAGATTATCAACCGAGAGCAGGGGAGTCTCAGTTGAGTGGCCACTTTGAAGCCAGACTGGTTGATGTCCATGATTTTATTCTGTGTGAGAAAGGCAGAGACTTGATTGAGCACAACTCGCTAGTTTTTGCAATGAATGGAAGAAGTAAAAGTGCTGGATTTAGAGTGGGTTTCTTAAGCAGTGGGTTTATCTGAACCTGCTTAGATACGGTGAGAAAGGTACCAGTGTGAGTGATGTGTGAAAAATGTGTGAGTGCAGGTACAATTTAAGAAGAAATGGCTTGAATGCAGACATGTAGTATGGTGATTGGAAAGGATGAGTTTGGATGAGTTTCTGCCTTTGAGAGCAGAGAGAAGGAGGGGAGAGTGTGTGTTTGCTTTTAATATGTGTTTGTCAGTTTGTGGTTTGAAGAATTGGCAGAATTGGCCGCTGATGGTTGATGTGTTATTTATGAAGAATCTGGCAAAGTTGTCATCTGTTAGAGCTGATGAAGGAGGGGGAGGAGGAGGACCTAACTGAAAATACTGTTAGGAATGCCGCCCAAATGACTGCAGAAAGATGTAGCCACTTGTTGAAACAACACTTACTGTAAGTTAGAAAGTATTCTTGAACAAAGGGGAGTCAAAGCTGAGTACTTGACTGATCACATTCCATTCAAAGCGTTAGCAAGGAAATAAGCCCAGCTAATGTATCTGTTGTTGAAGTTATTCCCTTGATTGCAGCATAGAACATCTGCTAGGAAAAAATGGCGCAAACAGACCATGGTGTAAAAAAAACCCTCAAGACACAAACCCTCTTAGCTGCATTGCAACAATACTAGATCCATGACTTAAAGCTGCTGTCCGTAACATTTTTAAGTTAAAAATAATCCAAATTAATTATTTAAAAAAAAAAACATCTTCAGCCAGTGTTCAAAACTATCTGCTTGCCATAGCTAGATTCAAAACGGTTAGCTTGTAATAATGATTTTAATTCCAGTGGTACTGGTGGGTTTTCGTGGGAAATTCGAGCATGTCTTTGCGTCATTACGTCAAATCCGTACACATAAAGAAGGAGTTTCGGCTAGCCGGGCTTTACTGTGCGTGAGGAGATGTAGAGATGGGCTTTTCTCGCAGCACTTTACATGATTAAACTCATGGCGGATCCAGAAAGATCCAAACAACAATCATCAGTGTCAACTGGAGATTAACCAGTTATAAAACCCAAAAGACTTTGTACTTCGGATTTAAGGTGGAAAGAGAAAGAAACTGTCTCATGCGGACACAAGGATACACATCGGTGGGGCTTTTGAAAGGTGCGTGAACTCCCGAAGGGGTTCGAAACGGAAGAAGAGACGGCTTTTTTCTGCTGAACAAGTAAGACATTTCAATAGTTCAATCGTGTAACAGTACGTTTTCATAATTCACACAGTTATGGAGTTTCCTTTGTTGTGCCTTTCTCGTTTAGCTATTATGGAGAATATGAATTCTGAACTACACAGGTAATCATAAAACACATTAAATAACGTTAGTCATGCAATGGTGATGTTGTTAACATGAACAATTTGAGAACAAAGTAGGCTATGATTTGCACGGTTGCTGTAAATCACGCTGATTAAATCTAACGATCGCTTGTCATGTCGAATGCTTTTTCCCCCTTAGTTGATCAGAACAAAAATGGATGTTACTTACTTGTTCAGAAGAAATTTTCCAGTGAAAATTCTTATGTTAGTCAAACTTTCAAAAAGTGAATCTGTGATTCTGAATGACAGTATCCACACAGCGCGGTGATTGACAGCAGCACTCGCCTCAAAACACTGTGTTCATCCGCGCTGTTTCATGCCGATTTACAACCCACGTAAAGATTATAATTCCGCGAATCACTGCAGTTACAGATTTCGAACAGAGATGGCGACAAAAAGGGAAAATGCTACGGACTGCAGCTTTAAAGAACATTACTTTGAAGCAGAGAAAAATCAGCAAAGTGTGCCAGAGAAACGGTAACATGCAAGTGATGAGGCACACACTCCTTCACTTTCTGACATGTTTAATGAGATACAGAAAAGCCCCTGAACCACACCAGCGCTACAAAAAGTGCAGCTACACAACAACTAAAGATGTATCTAGCTGAACTATCCATCACTAGAAGCGACAATCCCCTTGACTACATGTGCATGAACAAAGATCGCTTTCCATTGCTTGCACAGATTGCTCGCAGATATTTATCTGCCCCAAGCACCAGCACAGAGAGTGAGAAATTATTCAGTACAGCAAATAAAAAGTTAATATATAAAAAGTTATGCAAGGTACATCAAATTAAATACTACATCTCCAATTACACATTTTTGTATGTTGGCAGCAGTCTTATCATACTGAACTAATAACCCTCGATATCTGATCGCTCACTAAGAAAACATTTCTATTTTTGTTCTGGAGGGGTCCATGGGGATATCCTTCTGGGAGGACCATGGTTGCTTCACCATTCACTCAAAGTCCTGGCTGTGCTGATCCATCCTGTTTCTGTCTGTGCCACGTATTTAATGGTAAATGGACTGCATTTATATAGCGCTTTCACAGACCCAATGGCCACCAAAGCGCTTTACATTTTGCCTCACATTCACCCATTCACTCACTCATTCATTCACCGACGGCGGTGTCAGCCATGCAAGGCGCCACCCAGCTCGTCGGGATTGAACCACCAACCTTTCGGTTTGTAGAAATCCTACATGAACCACTGAGCCACTGGGAGGCTTGAGGATCTGCATTGACCATTGAGCACTTAATATGATCAGGCTTCATCTGAGCAGGCCAATACTGATTGGCTTCATCACTCTGTCTCCTCTCCACCAGTAAGCTGGTGTGTGGTGAGCGTTCTGGCGCAATATGGCTGCCGTCGCATCATCCAGGTGGATGCTGCACATTGGTGGTGGAGATTCCCCCCCTTCTATGTAAAGTGCTTTGAGTGTCCAGAAAAGCGCTATATAAATGTAATGAATTATTATGAATTAAATCATAAACAAATACCGTTATCCCCTTCCCCAGGTCCCTGTCACCCTGTAACTTCTGTGTGGTGCCACAGTGTTCACAAAGCTGGATTTGCGCAATGCCTACAACTATGGTGAACTGAAATTTTGGTTTGGAACCGAAAATGGCATTAATGGTTTTTGTCAGAAATGGGAAAAAAGGTCTCAAATATAAGCCAAAAATATATGTCACACTCACCTTCCTATCAGTGCTCAGCACTCAGACTTTACTCTAGTATAAACTGTTATCACGACACAACCCTGCAAAGGGTGATTATGTCCGTCCTATTTTCAAAGAAAGTAATATTTATTGATGTATATTCTGATGTATATTCTTGATGAGAAGATGAACAGTCTCTCCTGCAAGAAAGCTGAGAACCATTGTACTTAAAGGGAATCCTGCCACTGTAACCAGTCCAGTAGAAACCAGTCCAGTTTGCTATGTGTAGTTGTTTACATTAAAATTGTGTAGCCCTGTGAAACTTTGTTCTTGGCTACACCTGTTGTTTACCTTTACTAGTGCTCCTGGCCTGGGTCACCCTAATCTGAACACCGCCTTCGTGTGGAGGTCAATACATCCTCTGTGTCCTCTAGGAGTTCCATCCATGCGCTTTCTTTTCTTTTCTTTTCTTTTGTAAATTCTTCCCAGCAAAGCAGAACTATGATAAAAAGAGAAAAAAACAGTGGGACATTCTAAAACGCTTAATGTGAAAAACACTTAAATTGAATTCAAATGGCTTAATGTACTAAAATGGTGACATTTAAAAGATCAAATTTAGCAATAAAAAAAACACGTCTCGAGACTACTTTTGTATTTGCAAAAGTAGGCCACAAATGTGTTTGGCGTGAGCAGTTTGTTCTTTTAGCTCACAGAAGCTTTTGTTTAACCAGCCTTTGTTTAGGCCTAGGCCTCAGTGTTCCTGTTCCTGCTGTGGGACTGTCAGTCGCCAGGCTTCAGTAGTGTTTCAAAGATCTGTAGGTGTTCATCGAAATTTATAACTTATATCTAAAGCCTGATTAACTTCTCTGTTAACCCCACCTAAGCATATGTCTAGCATATGTCTAGCATTTGTCATCGAGTTAGCCAGTACTGTCTTAAATAGCTTGTGCGAAGCACTTCATCTTTTATAAACGCTCATTTTAAAATCTTCCTGGTCTAGTGACATTAGTTATGACATCCGCTTCAAACATTACAATGCTCAAGATAACTTTTGTTAACTCTACAATAAGTAAATCCACTTCACCAGCTAATTACTCTTGGACAACGATGCCATAGAAATATACAGAGCTATTGCAAAAACGGAAGTTCAAAGACAAAATACCAAAGATGGCTACGTGCTTGTTTCTCTGGTGCTATATACGGTCTGTCGGCCTACACCAGGATTTTGGGTATTTTTTAGATGGAAAAAGTCATTTTCATGCATCAGGCAGTATTTATAATGGGAGATTTTATGAATATCCCACATCTGATTTGAATAGAATGCAGCAATTGCTTTAGCATTGTGAAAAGTATGTTCCATCATTCTTTCTTTTACAGCTAGCTTTACTGATGTCAACAAACTACAGGCTTTTTGTGAAGGCACTACAGAAAAAGAACTGCAGGTCGTCTGGTTTCCCTTCTAGCTTGTGTGCTTTTGAGCGGATCACAGGTGTTTCGCAATGGGGCCCAAAATCCCCAAAGCAATGGTGAACTCAAGTAGGCTAAATCGTAGAAGCGATAGTAGATCTACGAGTGTTCTAAAGGAATTGAATGGTAAAATGCTTTTTTTTTCTCCTCTTTCACGACTTTATTGTCTTCCTCACTTACACTCAAGGGCATTAGTTAACACTAAACCCTTGGAGCCTCCAGGCATGAAAATGCTAACAATTTACAGTTGTTTTTTTTCATTCGTTTCTTTTTTATTTAAAATATAAATGGTTGACGTGTATCCCAATGACTTTGACTTGACATTTGACTTCTAAGAAAGGACCAGTAAAAGATAAAAGTGGCACACTTCTTTTCTTTACATTATATTACAGAGCCACCTAGTGATTGAAATATATTACAGCAGCCATTTCTGACATTTATCAAATTATGGCCTAGCACGCACATCACTAGTTCAGCGTTTTTTTTTGTTTTGTTATAAAGAACTAACAGTTTTATTCAGCATATAGACATATGGCTCAAGTAAAGACATTTAATTTCTACTTCAAATAAATGATGTACTTTTGATCTTTCTATTTATCAAAGAATCCTGAAGAAAATGTCTCAAGAAATATATAAAGCCGCACAACATGTTTTCAACATTGATGATAAAAATAAATGTTTCTTGAGCATCAAATCAGCAAGCATATTAGAGTGATTTCTGAAGGATCGTGTGACTGAAGACTGGACTGAAGATGATGCTGAAAATTCAGCTTTGATCACAGAAATAACAATAGAAAGGTTATTTTAAAGGGTACCTATCATGGAATTTTGAAAATTACCTTTCATGTAGTGTGTAACATAGATCTAAGTGAACAAAAACATCCTGCAAAGTTTTAAATTTGAAAGTTCACCAAGTACATATACAAAGTTATACAAAGTTATTGTCTCTCAAAAGTAAGAGTCGACTCTGAGTAGCTGATATGAATCGATAGACGAACGATGCACTTTCGTACGTCACTTGCACAAGTTATTTGAATTCGACACGCCCACTCAGTGCGCGCGCCCAGCAGACAGAGAAACCTGACAACAACATGTCGACGAGACTCTGTTCTGAAGTGCGAATCAAAAGCAAACTTTTTTTTCACTGCCCAGGGACAAGCATGTGAAGACTCAGTGGCTAGAGTTTATATTTACAACTATACCACACAAGTATAGCAACCTTGAGCTGTGTTCGCGTTATTTTAATGAAGATCGCTTCACAAACACAAATGCTGTGTGGATTATGGTGTATTCGCGAGTCGCCTGATACTGAAGGAACGTTCAATACCAAGTTTATTTGGATCAGCTTCCTCCTCCGAATCACAACCTGTAAGTACTATTAATAATTGTTGCTTTTATGTGTGTGTGTGTGTGTGTGTGTGTGTGTGCGTGTGTGTGTGTGTGTGTGTGGGTGTGCGCGTGCGTGTGTTGTGAGAGAGTGAGAGTTACGCTCAGCAGCTTCTAGGTCTCCGATGTCATTTTTTTTGTTTTTTGAAATATGTGAAATTATGTGAAGCGTATTGTAGTACTGCAGTGCTTTATCAATATGTTTAAGCTTTGGGCTAACGCAAAATATAACTGACTGGGTCATCTGACCAATCACCGCCGATTAGCGTCACGCAAAGGAGGGGTTTGGACAAATGAGTCGTCAAACGAATCATTAGGGAGTCGGTGAGCAAATCAGGTAAAAATAAATTCATATTATAAGACAACAAAAGTGTTTTTGTCATTGCATCCATGTAAAACTGTTGTTGGGGACTCCCAGAACATTATTAGGAACATTTTAAATGCCATAATAGGTACCCTTTAAACTGTAATAATATCTCAATATCACTGTTTTACTGTATTTGATTAAATAAATGCAGCCTTATACATGCACACGGTAAAATCACATGAAAAATGTAATTTGTCTGACAGAGCATCAAGCACATATGGATAGACTAATGTTTGCTTATGTCTAATATGAGACATTTCCACTGCTGTGCTGCGCAAGTAAGTTTTTGATTGGATTTTAATAGGCTTTAAATGAATACATGCAGATTATTATATATATTAAATATATAAAATAAACATAGAAAAAAAACATTTAAAACGTGTTAAAATGCTTCATAACCAGGCTTACTCATGGAGAACTGAAAACTACACTGTGGTGTAGTCCAAGTTCAGCTTTACTATTTGCATGTCACATGGTGACAACTATCCAATCGGGTACTAGGTTATCTGACCTATGTATTTAGTCCGGAAAATAAACATAAAAACTTTACTGTCTCCGCTAACAGATTTATTGGGTTTGAGTCCATATAAGACGATGAGTTAAATTACAAATCATATACACTGTGTGCAACTAAATATGGAAGTGCAAGTGGGATTGGATGAGGAGTTTAGAAGTTTTTACCCGCTCTCGAGCCGGTCTGCAGGAACTCCGATGTTCTCTTCAGCGGAACGACCTATAAACTCCGAGTCTCTTACCCCTTACGTTTCGTTTCCAGAGCAAATCGCCACAAATTCCTCAGTCACTTATGGATGTAATTTCGGAAACAGTTGTTATTGCTGCAAAGTACCACAGAACGCTTTGTTTCCGCCTAGCTTTTTGAAACAAAGTGCGAATGGACAGTCTGAACCCGTGGATTATGGTGATGCCTCCAGATGGTTTAAGGAGTTCGCTCTCTACCAAGATTATTCCTACCCAAGAATCCCTGCCTGCATTGATGTACCTATAGTTCATAGAGCAGGAGATCACACACATGAGACTTGTTGGACAATGGAAGACCACCAGCCATGGGACTGGTCAAACAATTGCAGCAGCAGTCAACTTTATTACTCCAAAGACCAGACGCAGAGCCCGCATATCTGGAAACCATCATTGGCAGGTAAAAGACTTGAGTTCTGCTCTGTGAATCACTTCTCGCCTCTTTTCATTAGGTATAAAGTCAGAACTTTTTTTTGGACACATTAAAGAGGCGCAAATCATGCACAAATTCTCTGATCGACGGATCAAGAGATTGTCTCATCTTGTGTTCATTGACAGAGGACATCCTCAATTTAAAACATGTTTTTTTCTATCTTTTACTGTAGGCTACACGCTACGGTTTGGCACCGCCTAAATGTCAAAATCATGATTCAAGATAATTAAAAATTAATCCTTGAAACCAGAAGCACAGTTTTAGCTAAGCTGAAATTAATAATGACTCAAGTTAAAATGCAAAGGCGTTATTTTAAACCTGATTTAAGTTTATTTAATGCAAATGTAGCTACATGTCGCTCTTTAAAAAAAAAAGACGTTAAGGTCAATTGCTATTTCCTAAATGTTACATCATTGTTAATCTTGGAAAAATTGAAAAGGTCTTGTAACAGAAGATTGCTTGATTAAAATGGCTTGTATTTCCCCAGAGGGAAGAGTTTCGTTCTGTCAGCGCGGGAGAAAGAAACGGGTTCCTTACACAAAACTGCAGCTGAAAGAACTCGAGCGGGAATTCACCAACACTAAGTTCATTACTAAAGACAAGAGACTGAAGATCTCTGCTTCTACCAACCTGTCAGAAAGACAAGTAACTATATGGTTTCAAAACCGTCGAGTCAAGGATAAGAAGAAACCTAATAAAGATCTACAATTATTTTAATCCTGTTAAAGATTCGTTCATACAATTGGTGATAGGCTATACGAAGAGTTCTCTTTAGTAATGGCTATAAATATTAAAGTATGGAATTATCTTTTTCAAATACTTATGTACTCAGAGGAGCAGTTCAGATGTCTAGCTTTGAGTATTGAGATTGTCATTGTATTTCAGTAGTGTGTCAGATAAAAAAATCGTATTTTTCAAAATAATTTAAATATTGTTAAACCATTTTTTTTGTCATTTTGTATGTATAGCCTGATTTACGCTATATCTCAGACCATGGTTCTTTCCATGCTTTCAAAATAAGCAGATTATATATTTGTTTATATTAGCTACCAGAGTTTTTTTGGGGGAAAATCCATAATACATACATGACGTTGGTCTATACTGCAAATAAAATCATAATTTCATGGACAGATTTAGTTAATTTCAACAGTACGACCGTGACTGGTTTTTAGTTAATATAGCACGAAAGCCGCAGTCTTTTGATAATAATTTATTTCCGCTTGCATTTGCATTATTCAGAGAGATGTGTATTTTATTTTGTTTTGTTTATTGTCATTGCAGTTACACTATACATTCAACAATTAAGCATTTGCCAAAAAAGCGCTTTCCATTTCATTATAACGAATATATTCAGTAGAGGATTGATATTCTTAATAGCATGGATTTCACAACTGTTGAGACTTGCAACGGTGTGTATTTTTCCAATGGTGTCCAAATTAGTTGATGTGAATACATAGACATAGCCTACGTAGCACGATATTCAGGCTCACATTTATTTTGATTGAGCAGCCAAATTAAGTTGGCTATTTTATCGATTGATTGATAATCAATTATTGTCTTTTTTTTCGAAAAGCAAAAAAGATAATCAAAAACGACCAGCAAAAAATAATAATAATAAAGAAATAATACACAATGCACAATTTTTGTTACCTTTTAAACATAGGCATATATATATATATATATATATATATATATATATATATATATATATATATATATATATATATATATATATTTTTTTTTTTTTATTTTTTTATTTTTTTTTATCTTCTTTTGAAACTGGGTGTTCTCGGTGACCTTGAGACACATTGTCAGACTAAACCTTGACTTCAATTGGTCTCATGAATAATACTTGCCACAAATTCATGAAGCTGCGTCGCCATCTATAGGTCAGCATGTGCCTTGCATTAACATCATTTCTAATCAAAGAAATACTGTTTGTATTAAAAAATGTCAAGCATTTTGAGAATTTTTTTTCTGACCAATTAAAAGAGAATATGGTGCTGTGAGTTTTGAATAAATATGTAATATAAAGGTAAGCTGTCACAATTGGGAAAAACGGGCAATCCACCATCAGAAAAGACTTCCATCAGAGGGCTGAGAAATCTCAACACAATAATATTAATTCCTAATTCCTAGCCTTTTTTATGTTTTGCCGAATTTGTTGGCGAATTCGTACAAAGGTTTAACAACGACGACACTTATACATAAAATGTTTATAGTTCTCCGCCATACTGATTTCAGCTGTTAAAAACGACGCTGTTTCATCAAAGTATCTGCCCTTTTA
Source organism: Chrosomus eos (assembly GCA_036326025.1). Taxonomy (NCBI): domain Eukaryota; kingdom Metazoa; phylum Chordata; class Actinopteri; order Cypriniformes; family Leuciscidae; genus Chrosomus; species Chrosomus eos. Next base: position 34,425,910 of record CM070826.1, on the reverse strand, counting down.
AATGAATTTGAAAAGAATTAGACTGTCAAACGGATTCTGTCTTTTTCAGTTTTTCTGTCTAATTAAATGCACTTGGACTTGTTTTTGGTAAATCTGCGTCTGGACTTTGACCTTGAACTACTGATGTAGCCTACGATATCCTTTCCATGTTAGCTAAATATTTTAAAAGTTTGAACGGGTGAGAGTTCTGTGTTTTCAACACGTGAAACAGTCTATAGCAATCCCATTTTAAATGTTTTCATGCATTTACTGGACTCGTAAAAAGTGGGAGGTTGTAGTACTGTCTCCACACTCCGGAAATTGCCTGTTTATATTTTGTCTGCTCCTTCATGTGCACTTTCTTTAAAACGTGTTTTGGATCATCTGGACAAACCTTTAGGTAAGATAAAATTTGACTTGCATACCCTGACCTACTCTGAAATTTTAGAAACCGACAACTAAGATTATCCTACGACATCTAAATATGTTTCATTTCTTGCACCGATAGCTCGGCACCCCAAACCAACAAACGACTTTAAAGTTTTCCCTCAATGAATTTTTAAAAGAATTTAGATATCAGCCAATCAATGACGAAATCTTAAAAAACAAATTGAATTAGTAGCTATTTAAAATTGTATAATAATGTATCAAAGTTATACAATGTCAAAACCTGTTTCGTTTACACCAAAAAAAAGTGTAAACGTGCGTTTGTGAGCTTAACGTTTACAACTAGCCTTTCAAAGTTACGCTTAAAACAGTAGAGTTTTTTAAAGCAATATAACTCCATTTGGCTTTTTCCCCGTATTTATTTCACATCTGTTTGTGTAGCGCTTTTAACAATACATATTGTTTCAAATCAGCTTTACGGAAAATGCATGTTTCTACATTACAATTCAGAGTAATCTGTTTTTAGAGGTGACTGTGTCAAAGAAATGTCCATATGTCAGAAATCTACAGTTCTGAGGTAATAATACACTGTTTAAAAAAATATATTAAATTAACTTAACTTTAAATTAAAGTAAATTAACTTCATGCGTAATTGAACAACTAAGTTATGTGAACAATCCCCCTTAACTTTATTTTTCAATTACGCATGAAATTAAATAATTTTAAGGCAACGGGTTTCCTCACTTTTTAAGTTAAGTCAACTGATTACGTTTTACAGTGTACAAATCGTGCAGTTAGCTGTTTTATTTTAGCTGTATTAATTTAGACAGAAGCAATGACCTCGTTAAAGTTTTTAGGCTACAATATAATTTGGCAGTTGTGATCATAATTAGCCTACAATATATAGAAAAATTGGCAGTTGTGTTTTACGAAATAACAAACGCGGCTCTTTTGAAAGTCCTCAGAAATGGAGCATTGTAATGTTTTTATTACAAATTTATGACGTGTGTGTGTGTGTGTGTGTGTGTGTGTGTGTGTGTGTGTGTGTGTGTGTGTGTGTGTGTGTGTGTGTGTGTGTTGTGTGTGTGTGTGTGTGTGTGTGTTGTGTGTGTGTGTGTTTTACACAAAGTAAATCATAGCACAGGTCGGTTAACAATTAAATATTTATTTGTATTTCAGTTTTCACATTACACATTTTTTAGAAGCAGCTTTGCAGGATATTGTATTACAACAGAACGGTATTTGTATGTTATGTATTGTTTGCCCCCGTAAGGCTCATGTGGCACGAATCTCTCTATAGCCTTATTTGTTAATAAAATGTATCTGAATGCTTATGTGAGGTAGTATTTTAGAGAACTGTCGGGGATTGGTCGTGAGATCGGGCTGGGATTTCTGATTACCTTACAGTACAGCAAAATGCTTTTAAAATAAATAAGGACAATTAAGGAAAAGGGTATGGGGATTTTTAATGATCTATGAAAAATAATGGCAGAAGTTACAGTTGCATCAACAAAAACTGTTCAAGGAAACTAAAGCTGTTTGTTATTTCATATGCGTTTCTTTCTGACTTTGCAGCACAACTAGTCACATGGGCGTGGCTAAACATTTGACTTTGCATATCACGTGATGGTGCATTAACAAATCAACAATTACCTTGCTCGTATTCTTTAGGGGTAACTAAAAAACGGTTTTAAGACGCGTTCGGGCGAGCTCGTGAGAAATGTGCGAGCACAATCTCCTTAGCTCTGGCTATGTTGCTCCCCTTTTGAATTTTCACTCTCCCGACTCTCTGTACCTCCAAAACCTGCGAGGCAATGGAGTCCATCTATCTGGCCTTCCGCAGATGTCCTACAGTAGAAGTGAGGTGTGCTCGCTCCCGTGGACTTCTCCAAATGCGTGCACTCCTCCGGCCCAGAGCCGCGCCTACAGTGGCTTCGCTCAGCCGTTTTTCAGCAATTCAGCCGCTGTGAGCGCTAGCCTCAAAAGGGCTCACTGGATGAATCCGGGAGGTACTACTTCCAAGATGTCAGCCACAAATCAGAGGAGCAGAGTCGACCGAATGCAGCTTACGCAGGAGAGACGAGCTCTGTCAGCAACGAAGTTACAAACTTGGAAAGGCGACAGCAGAACAGGGTTGAGCCGATTGAACTGACCTCCATTGACCAGCCAGTGACTGATGCTTCAAAGCCTCCAGTCCAACCATCACTGAGCACCCAGACTAGGTCAGCCTTCGCCGATGGTACGCAACTTCTTCCTTGACCCTGCCTATGTCATTCTGTGACCTTGATTTCAGCGTTTTTTACTATGTAGACTTGTGTTAATTGTGTGAGATGGCAACACGATCTTATCAAAATGCGTATCTATATCACGAATTGTATTTATCGTCAGTTTATACGCAAAAAAAAGATAAGTTTTTACGTGCATATGATACGCACTGTAAACCCATATGCACGTAAAAACTATTCTTTTGTGTTTAAATTACACGATAAATACAATTCGTGCTATATATACGCACTTTCATGCTTGCTTTGTTCAGTTATGGACAAGCTATTTCAGCCACTCTTCATTTTTCAGAACTTTTGTTTTTCACACAATACTGTCTGATATGCTCCACGATAGCATATTAAATGTACCGGGGTCAACAGAGTTGTGGTTGTCTTTAAGAGTCAACGTCTTTAGATGAAAAGTGTAAATTCAGTAAAGTGTATACTCATTTTTTCTCTCCTCCCCAGGACTACCATGGTGTCCCTCACAGGTGAGATCAAGAAAGAAGAGAAAACCTTACACGAAGCCACAGTTAGCCGAACTGGAGAACGAATTTATGATAAATGAGTTTATAAACCGACAGAAACGAAAGGAGCTTTCGGACAGATTGGAACTGAGTGATCAGCAAGTGAAAATCTGGTTTCAGAATCGCAGGATGAAGAAAAAAAGACTCATGATGCGCGATCATACCTTCACTATATACTAATTTTTTTCTTCAACAATTGTAGGGTTTGTTTTTTAGGTGGTGACATCATTCATACAAAAGACTTTTCTTGCTAGTCAACCAAATCTGGAAACGATTTTGTCCCGAACACCCATGAAATGTAATTTAATGTTCAAGTTGAAAATATTGAATTTGATATTTATTTGGCATATAGAGTCGTTGCATTTATGTGTCTGGTGTATGTTTTGGTGGAAAAACGAGAATTCCAAAGTTGTAATGTTAGCTTGCTTTATATAGCCTAAAAAAAAGAATTCGGTGTAGTTTAGAACAGCAGCAAATTTAGAGTAGAGACGTGAATATTTAACTCATGAAATCATTTAAAACTGCACTGGGCTGCTAACATATAACTGGGAGTCATTACATTTTTAATACATTTTGATAAAACCTAATTTGTATCTTGCGATCTGAAACCGTACATTTTTTGTTGCGTTTTTAATCAAAACTGATGTGTAATATTTATTAAGTGTTCCTGTAAATACTGCATTATATTAAACTTCTACATTATTGTGTGATATTTGTCTGTTTTAATTCAGTGGGTGATTGTAATAAAGTCCAAGCTCAAGTTCGATCTTTGTTCTGTGAATATATATTATTTTATATTTTCTATTTAATTAAACCAGGAATTTAAATAGAAAACTAAGTGATTAACTGTTTATGCATTAAGGGTGTATATGTAAAGGGAACATGTTCGACTAAACTTATTTTAACAGTATATTTACATTTGTAGAAATGTAGCGTAGACTTATGTAAAAATGTATTATTAATGCAGCTCTTTTTACGTTTGCTTTAAGAACTAAGTTCATACTATGATCAAATGTTTTTATTCCTACAAATGAACTTGCTGACTATTCATTGGAATTATTTGAAGAGAGAGTATACGGAACAGGTAAAGAGGTATTAGTGTTATCTTAGTTGCATATGCGTGATACAAAGACAAAACTCGCCTATGCCAAATACGAAAACTTGCCTATATTTCAATACCAGCATAATAACCATGTGATACATGGACATATGTGATAATCCCATGTATTATAAACTTTGTAATTACACATTTTTAATGCACATATTCTGAGTTTTCTATATATAGGCCTACTTCACTTTCTGTTTATTTGCAAGGTATTTTGGTAAACAATGTGGTATTATTATAGTTTATTAGGTGTGAAATGAAAATAATTCTGATTAATAATTTAAGAGTAGTTTGACAAAAATTAGCCAAGTAGTAATGAGTAAATAAAACCAGATAAATAAATATTTATTTTTATTATAGCCTATATATTTACCTAACAAAATCTTTACTCTCTGCAGACTAAACTCACGATGATAGGCATGGGTGCCTGTACACTTTCACCTGTGTTTAACTATTTTCATTAAAATCAGGTATTATCATTATTTTAATTTAAAATAAATATTTTCTATCAATGAATGAGTGAATCAATCAATCAACTAATCAATAATGCAAAGGTAAGTTTGGTCCTAAGTTATTTGTCTTGATCATTCTTTTAAAAGTTAAAAGCAAGCGGAGAGTAAACATCTTGAGGGCTCTGCCAGACGTCCTGCGACCGCTGTAGAAACTGGGGGCGCCAATACAAAGTTAAGGTCAAGTTAGTGACTTTCTTGCACTGACTTTCTTTCTACTAAGGATACTTTGCACATTAAAAAAAAAGTTAGCAAGAAGCAATTTTGAGCTCTCACATATAGCCAAACCGCGTAACATAACTTTTTTGATGCGCTACAAGCTTCATATTATTGCGAAGATGGTTTTATTTTCTTTCTTTCTTTATCTTTTTTTCTTTTTGCTGTTTAAAAAAAAAATGTGGACATCGACTGGTAAACGGATTCATATTTTGTTGGGCTCCAAAACTTTTGGGTTCTACACAGAATAAAGAAGCAACAAATGAAAAAGTCTTGAGTAGCCTACACTATCGGAAGGTACAAGATAGGCCACGGGTTCTTCGTTAAGAAAGCGCGATACGGCTTCTATATACGAAAATTAAAATGAAATTGTAAAACTGTGAAAATTAAATAAGGGGTTTCTTGAGTGTTAGCGCGCAAATTTAAATTCTCATTTCGAATCCACGAGCTGTGATTAAATTACCTAAAGATAACATTATGGTTAGTCTGCTATTAGCATGTTACCATATTTAAAACAACAAAAATATACCATAAAAAAACACCAGGCTGTACAAAATAATATAATAACGTTGGTTTTTTATTTGTTTTATAAGCGCAACAACGACATTTGTTTGTGTTATAGCCTATATAGTATAGATATGAGACGTAGGCCTATATATCTTTAGAAAAACAAACCAAAACGGTAAATATGCAGTTTTCACAGTCTCTCAGTAGGAATGTAGCAGTCACTGTTTACCTCCACCCAGGACAGTACACCATAGCACATCCTTTTGTCTGTGCAATAAAATGATTTGGCTGACGGTTATTGGTGATTGCCGGCTGCGCATTGTCTCAGACCACAGACGTTCAAAGCCAGAACAGTTGTTTTGTACTTGGCAGTGTGAATCAGTGTATCTCTTCCTTTTGATAACTGTGTTCGTTACAAGCCTTACTACAGGGATACTAAATCGGATTAAATGCAGATTTTCCTTCAAGCTAAAACAGAAAAGGTACAGTTCTAAATGTTATTACACTTTATTATACATTGCCTGTAACAATAGGAACTATTGTTGGTTGAATGTGTTGTTGGATAAGCATTCTTTTACAATGTTTACATCGTGACTAAATTTGTACTTTCTGTAGACTGTGTAGAATAAACAGAAAATCTGTTTTCGCTGCATCACAACAAATAACTATATTTGGTGAACTGATTACGTTTCTCTCATTTTCTGTCTCACCTCTCAAATCGTATTTTCCTTTTTCCCGTTATCTTTTTTCCTTATTTCCTATGACATGTCTCGTATGTAGCCTAAGGTATAACAGGATATGGACTTTACATTTCCCAGAATTTCAGTAAAATAACATATTAAAGATTTAGAAAAGAGATATTAGCAATTCGTATAATAACACACGCGTATAAAACGTGTTTAACAATGTACCGCGCATTTTCATCTTAAGGCTTGCAAATCTCAATTTCCGGGTAAGCTATAAGGAGAGACTAAAAGCATTGCTATTTTGCTACATAGTTAAAGTTTTCTTTCGGCCGTGAGGTTAAGTGGTTGGGAAACCTAGAAAAATATAAAAATAAAGCAACTGAATAATACAACTTAATCTCGTACATGTGAAAAACATTGTTTAACGTTGAGATGAAGGTCTTTTATTTAATTACCTATTGCAAGCTTTTAAACAAAATATTTGGCGTGGTATTTCTGTGATTGTTTACTAATGCCTTGCAACACATGGGGGAATTAACATGGGAGTTTCAAAAATGTAGGCAACCAATGACCTGCCTCATGCGGTTACCTATGAGTCGCTCACTTAATGACTGATATTGATATATGGTAATTTTTTTACCGGATCACATGACACAATTACCTCAAGAATCGATCAAGATGAATTGCACGTCAGCGTACGTTTCCGATTTTTTCTTCCTCGCGAGTCCTATCCACACGCATATGGTGCAATAGATGGGCAAAGTTTAACAGTCAAGCTGACGATTTTTCCTCTCTAAGGCTAAAGCGAGCAATGACCGACTACGATGATCGCGGCAACTGTGCATCTAATATGTATTTACCGTACTATGTTCATGATTTCTCGTCGGTCTCATCGTTTTTACCACAAACAACGTCGTGTCAAGTAAATTTCCCCTATTCTTCAAACATAGCGCAAGTCCAACCTGTTCGTGAAGTGACTTTCAGGGACTATGGACTGGATCATCCGAGCAAATGGCATTACAGGGGCAATTACGCTTCGTATTATTCAACGGAGGAGATAATGCACCGAGATCTCTTACAGTCAACAAACAGAGCGGACATTGTTTTCAAAAACGATTCCGTGTATAGCCACCATCACGGTGGTAATAGCTCCTCGTGCAAATTCTTCACCAACATCGGCCGAAACGGGGTACTTCCACAAGAATTTGATCAGTTCTTTGAGACTGCAAACTCGGAGAAGCCCAACCCTGAGCAGTCCGAACAAAAGCCAGATACAAGTGTCCCCGGAGATGCTGCATGCAATGTGTCTACAGAAAGCGGGGAGCAGACCAAACAAGACCCTACAGAAACCCTGGAGGAGGAATCCTCGATATCAACCTGCGAGGAAGAAAAGAACAACGGCTCAAGTAGGTTCACGCGTCTAACGCGGTTCAGTCTACCCTAAAGCTTTTATGTGGCACTTTATAAGCATGCAAAAGTTTTTATATAGCTTGTAAGATTCTCTTTGCAGTCGTAAAAAATGTTTAGCCTACTATGGGGAAGGCGCTTTCGTCGGATCATATATGCTACTCATAACATTTAGTTTATGAACTGTTGTAAAGACTGAAATGATTATCGCTATTCAAATCGAGAAAGACTGCACTTTATTAGATATAAAGCCTGTTCTATTTTAGAAACCTTCCGCCTTTCGCTTTTTTCAGTGTAATGCAACATTATTACCAAAGATTTTATCTTAAAAGCGAAAGACTTTTAATCAAATTGAAAATACACCGACGGGTTACTCGCGTGCGCGTGCGTGCGTTTGGACGTGAAGTGTGTGTGTGTGTGTGTGTGTGTGTGTGCACGTGCGAGTGTGGGCCGTTTGCGTGCATGTGTTTATTTCATGTAGCAGTGTTTGTCTCGTTGTATTGCCTCTGCAAACATACTTTCGTTTTCCGAGTGTTTTGTCTGTGTATAATGCGGATTAAACTAAAGTTTTGTGTGAAAACAAATGAGGTATTAGTAGATTCCGAAGTGTCGGATAGACTCGAACTTTTAATGCCATCTGCAGAAACATCTGCAGTTGCAGAGTTCAAATTCATTGCAATGTAATCAAGTTGCGTTTCTTTTTGTAGGTGCAACAAAGTCCAGAAAAAAGAGGTGCCCATATACGAAATACCAGATCCGAGAACTTGAACGGGAATTCTTTTTCAATGTGTACATAAACAAAGAGAAGCGTCTGCAGTTGTCAAGAATGCTCAGTCTTACAGACCGACAAGTGAAGATTTGGTTCCAGAACCGAAGGATGAAAGAGAAAAAGATGAACCGAGATCGTCTCCAGTATTTCACTGGAAATCCATTGTTCTGAAAGTCATGATATATAGCCTTCTTGCCGCTTCGGGAGACGATGGCTATCCTATTGTGTCATGATTGTGGGACATCATCCATTCGTCGGACATATGACTTATTTTCACGTCAACGCTGTATTTTACTATGCAAAATACTTGCTATCTAAAATTAATTTTATCCGCAATTAAAATTCTGCACAAATTATCTACAACAATGTATCCGCAGTGAGGAAAACTATCAGTTATCAGGAACAGGTACCTCGACAATCTCTTCATACTCTGTGATAATGCCATTGAAATTCAGTAGCGTTGTATTTGTATTTATTTATTGTATTTTTGCATTCTCACATTGTAAGCAACATTTGGTTACATCAAATCAATACGTAATTACATTGAGTTAGAACTGTGTATGCATTTATTCGTTTGAAGCATGTATTGTATCTATGTATTAAATAAAAATACAGCAAATTATTTGCAGATTTTTATTAATTGTTGTGACGTCTCTTTGTGTGTATGGTAGTCCGCGCAACAGAATGCATTATTTAACAGTTAATTATTTTCATTGAATAAAATTATTTCACAGCGTTGCATTTCAAAAACGTTTGACCTACTCATTTTCCAGATGAATGTTGTTTCTGATTATTACAGATGAAGAAGGAAAGTGAGATGGAGAGATACATAATTCCAATGGTAACTTTTATAGATCTTTGACAAATTTCTCTCCCTGTATGTTGTTTTACACTAAGGCTATTTACTAAACCTTGAACAGTCTAGACAGTACAATAAACTCTGGGCAGTAAATTAAATTGGGGCTATTGGACCCTCTATCCACTTCAACTGTGACTTTGCCCTGAAACACAAAGGGTGCAGATGTTTTTTTTTTTTTTTTTTTTTTTTTTGTCTAGGAAGAGGAGAACTGAGTAGGATACTATGTGAACAGATAAGAGTGAAAATCCGTGTTATCTTACAAAAGAGGACTAGTCTTCGAATTGAACTACTGTGCGTTAGACATCACCCCATTTCGACAAGCTTATTTGGCTGTTTAAGTCAAATGTAGCACGTGAACACTAACCTCTTGAACACAGTGGTTTACAAAGTTCGATTTCGTCAACAACTTCGAACGTCCAATGAAATATTGTATTTGAACTTCTGTAATGTCAAGGTCGTCACCCTTAACCTTATTGAATAAGTAAAGGCGCCTATTTTGCTGTTCTCTTTGAAAAACTACGCCCTCTCAGAGCCGCCGCAGTGCAGCACGTCCAATATGGCCGCCGCCTCCCCTCAATCCCACTGATCTGCCTTCAAAGGCCTTCACACTGATACCTCCTATGCTATAGGTTAAATACTGCACATAGCCGACGTTAAGCCTGGTGAAATGCTGTGTAAAATAAAACCATATAATACAACCATATAAATTCCTCCATAATATCTTTCTCTTACAAATGGGATTTAGGCAAGGGTAACAATGCAGTAAAAATCTACACTGTTTACGCTTTAGAGCGCCTCAGTGGTGTTTTCTTAAGATTATGCTATAAGAACCAAAAAGCTCCCAAAAGACTGTTGGTGCAGACATTATTTGTCATCTTATCAGTGGACATAGGCCTACTGTAAAGAAGCGGCTACCACTGTGGAGTCAGAATATGCTGAAAATGCAAACCTGATATTTGCAGTGGAGGCAAACAGAGACTCTTACAAGCTTTTGTTTCCAAGAAATGTGTTTCCTAAATCTCTCAGCTGCCTGTATGTACAGGAAATTCCGTTTATAATTACAAATTAAAACTGTATTGTTGTGATTTTTATTATAGGCTACTCTGCCAGTAATAATAAGGAATCTTAACATAGACAAGCCCTTTATTTATGCACATTATGTACATGTACATTGTTGATACTGTTTGAAGCCACGAGAGGGCGAACTCACAGCAATGATCGGACCTGGTGCTGCGTGTAATCCAAGTGTTTTCCTCAAAAACAATGACTATGATCTTGAGCGGAGTTTTGTGATCTAATCTAATGTTTTTACGCCCGTTTACTGGCGGTATGTTATTATTGAGATTCACTCTTTATTTTCAATTAGATTTACCCTGTTGCATCATATCTCCGAATAACCTGAAAAACGGGAATATATATTTTAGTCACGTAGCCTACGGAGGGTATTTTCATCTGCTCATTTGAGGAGACAATTTTAGTAAACATTTTCTCCCAGAGGTTAGCGTGCCTTTTTACAGTCCCCTTTTTGGAAACGTCCACTTCGATAAAGAGACCATAGCTACATTAACAGAACCACCACAACCACCTTTATTATTATTATTAGGCCTATTATTATTTGTCGTTTTTGTAAATCCTTAATTTAGCAATCGTATTTCGACCGATTGTGGCAGATAAGGGTTTGACCATCTTTTAGCTTTGTTAGCCTTTACAGTTGCTGGAAGACTGCAGGCTTGTGTGTACAATAAAAAAAGTACAATTAAATATTCCTAATATACCAAATGATACATGGATCATAACAGTAGCTATAGTCAACTACTTATTTAGGAAATGTATTAAACTGTACACGCATCTACATCCTCTTATCGTAAGTCTATTTAAAAAAAAAAAAAAATATATATATATATATATATATATATATATATATATATATATATATATATATATATATATATATATATATATATATATATATATATATATATATTAGCCTACACATAAAGGTTAACAAACAAATTAAATAACCAAAAACTCTTTAGAAGATGTAGGCTAATTATAGGCTTTTTAGAGTATTTGCCTATAATTTCATAACCTAGATAATTTATGCATTTCGCATTATAGTTTAATCATTTGACATGTTTAATCTTGAACACTACTAATATGAATATTATGTGTACTGCTTTGTGTTTGTGTGTTTTCAGATGTCAGTCCTCTGCAGTGATTCTTATTTATTTATTTGTTATTAATCTGGAAGATTTGTCAGCTTTCTATTTTTAGGAAACCCACTGATTTAGCGCGCACATGCGTTCTTTTTTGTCTTTATGCTTTATCCAAATTAAATAAACCGTGCGCAGTTTACCTAAAATCAAGATTTCTATAAAATAGTTAATGACTCAAATTTGATATTTTAGGATTTTGTGTAGATAAAGACGATATTATTGGTTTGTGACAATAGATTACACACTTGTAACAAGCGCATTGCAAATTATTAATTCAAAGGAATATAGATAGCAATATCATTTAATTCTCTTTGCGCATTTTCAATGTATCCAGTTCTTAAGCAGAGATAATATGATATCCTTTATAAATGCTGTTAAATTCGTATTGCGTATTTAGTTATTGCTAATAATATAGGCTACTTATAATATTCATGTTTTCCCCACAATCATTTTATAATGATGCATAGGCATAACATGTTTTCGCTGAGTGAAAATGCACGTATTTCTAAAGGTAATGTGTAAATGCGTTTACAACAGTATATCGGGCTATATTACAAGACAAATAGCATACTAATTGATAAACACCAATCTGTACATATGGAATAACTGCATTAATTACACAAAACAGAAAAGCCGTTCAATCCTTTGACTTGCACTAGCTATAGCATATTTTATATTTTAAACGAATACCTCACATCCTTATAATGATAATGTGACTGATAACGTGAGTGATAAAATGCACTGACTGTGATTTAACAAGTAGGGTTTCTTCAAGGTTCCTTTTATTTAATTTTGAAAATAGCAGCAAACAACAACCAAGGTATTACATGAAGTATTAAGTAGTAATAACAATTGCATTTCCTTTGCGTCCGACAAAAAGGTCAATGTGGAAAACATGCTAAATCATTTGTGTCTATTAAAACATAATTCACGATAAAAACAAAAATACAAAGGATGAATCACAATTTTGTTTTTCACTCTTAATCGAGTCAGCGTTGTTTAGGCCCGCGTCCACCGGCTCATTTTGTTCTGCATAGTCCTCTGCATTGTGCCTCGTGAACTAAGAGAAATTTTCAGACATTTCCTATCTTGACCTTGAATTGGAATTCAAAGGTAGCTATACAAAATAGACTGTGCTAAATTTTATAATTTATTTTCCTTGTTCTTGCTCTTTGTTTGACAGCAGGCCTATATATGAGTGCACGTTTTTATTTTATATGTTATCCTGAAATGGATTTAACAACGTTATTTCGGCAGTCTTGAAACCAATTTCAAGTCCTTGTTCTAGGTGTCGCTGTTGACCACGTCTGAAACTTCAAATCATGTGTCAATGCGCCCACGTGACGGGGAAGAGCCTGCGTCTCAAGGCCATTTTCAAATTTCATTGGTGAGAGTGTCATGTGGTTGCAGAGAGACTAGCTGGTTATACATGGATTGTTTTGCTAGTAATGTCAGCTTACAGAGGACACCTCTCTGCTTCTTAAAAAAAGAAACTCTCCAAAATGTCCTTTCCCAACAGCTCTCCTGCTGCAAACACGTTTTTGGTAGATTCCTTGATTGGGGCGTGCAGAACAGATTTTTATTCCAGCAGTAACATGTACATGCCAGCCACTGCAGAAATGGGAACCTATGGAATGCAAACCTGTGGACTCCTGCCGTCTCTTGGCAAACGGGGGGAAGTAAACCACCAAAACATGGGCATGAACGTCCACTCGTACATACCTCAAACTGATACCTGGGCAGATCCAAGCAGGTCCTGCCGATTAGAGCAACCGCTCAACCAGATGTCCACCTGCACATTTTCACAAAGCATTAAAGAAGAGACTAACTGTTGTATGTACTCCGACAAGAGAGCAAAGGTCAGTTCGTCTGAGATTCCCGCGTACTCCAACCTGATCCCCGAATCATGTTCCGTTGAGAGTCCCGAAATCCCGGTCCCTGGATATTTTAGACTAAGTCAAACTTACGCGACGGCGAAAAACCCGGACTATGACAACGAGACGATGAGCCCAAACACTACATTAATGCAGCTGAACAGGGTGACTCCAAAGTCGCAGTCAACGCCCTTTGTCGAGGTGGAAAATAAGCTTGCGCTCGATCGGGACACAAGGAGCTCTTCCCCGGCACAGAGTCCAGATCCCAAACTCAGCTCGCTGGAAGAGAAGCATTGCTCAACTGAGGCGTCTGTATCCAGCCCTGAATTGCCACACAGAGAAAGCAAAGGTGAGTAGCTACAATAAACGGAATTAATCGCGTCTTGGTGTAACGCGAACGCTCTAGCATCATAAAACCCAATATAAAACACAAACAGCCCGAAAGTCGTAATGTTTAATGGGAGTCTTTCTCAGGTTGCAGTAAAAGCTCTAACAGGAAACGGCGCTGCGAGGGCGCGTTAACATCAAATACCTTTTGTTGCAAGTGACTTGACATTCTTCTTTGGTCAATATAAGAACAGCATTGGTGAAATGTATTTGTGACTTAATCCATTCAGCACGAGAATGAATGTTCTTTTGATGTTCTATTATTTGATACTGATTGAGAAGCTCAATAGTCAAGTCCTATTTCTGGTGCAGTATCTAAAAACTGCATATACAAAATGCATTGGATATAACATGAGGTAATGGCTTAGGCTATATGTAAAAAAGGTAAGATCCAGTGTTAACCAAACTCAAAACAACAGAAACAAAACATAAAAATCCATTCAATAAAATTACGTTGTAGAGATTAATCAACACTTGAATATTGGTAACTTGTGGGCCACATGGACAATTATAGATATTTTGACTCGTTACTTCTAATGATCAGTAAGTGTAGGTTTAATTATGACAGCCGTTTTAACAAACGCATCCCGTCTAAGTTTTTATGTAGAAAGAAAACGTGCCCTATTTTCCCTGTTTGTTTGGATGATTCTGTGTTATGACATTCTGTCCTTTTGTTTTTACAGAATCCAAAAACGACACACCGACGAGCAACTGGTTGACTGCGAAGAGCGGAAGGAAAAAAAAGATGTCCATACACAAAACACCAGACCTTGGAATTAGAAAAAGAATTTTTATTCAACATGTACCTGACTCGGGAGCGCCGTCTAGAGATAAGCAAAAGCGTCAACCTTACTGACAGACAAGTGAAAATCTGGTTCCAAAACCGCAGGATGAAACTTAAGAAGATGAGTAGAGAAAATCGTATCCGTGAATTGACGTCCAATCTCACTTTTTCGTGAGCATGCAAACAAGTGCAAATCAAAAACTTATCCCCCTCATTTCGGTCAGTCTATGTTCTCCTGTATAACGATGACATGAGGGCAGTGTGCATTGTTTTGGCTACTTTCACGTTCCAATGTTGTGATCGTTGCTGAATACTTGTCATTTGTTGCTACATCTTTGATTGCATTTGAAATGTGAAGCCTGGTGTAATTTCATATGTTTCACAGGGTATAAAAGTGGTGTAAGGTCTTAATTTATAATATAAGATTATAGACACAGGCAAGCGGTTTCATTTTAGCGGGAACAGAGCAAAAATGTGCCGCCAAAAAGCCATGACTTTGGACATGAAAGCACATTCGAAAGTGAAGATCTCCCATTCTTTCTCCAATGAAAACGTACATTTATCTGAAATAATTACTTTTAAAGATTTCTGTATAATAGATGTTTGAATATGTCTGTATAAGTGCATGTTTGTGGCATGTGTTCAGTGGACTAATAAATTGATAATGTCATAATAGTGTTTTGGTGTAATATTTGGTATAGCGTTTCTAAATCACATCTTAATAAAGATCATGTCTCGCCCCTCCCCTTACAAACACACCCACCCCTAAAGATAAATTACAAAGATAAATATTTTTTCTTCTTCAAAGATAGATTAGTAAATACAAAATATTTACAAATAGGGGTAGCTACATGTCAAATGACGTTTATTTGAAAAATGAAACAGACATTGTATGTTTTGATTACCAAAAATGCACTGTTGTGTTCTGAAAAACTTTTTGTAAGCCCAAAAAATCTTTTTTTTCTAAATAAAACCGTAACGTAATTCAAAATACGAAAATGTAACCATATAACCTACAAACTTCAACGTCAATATCCCAAATTTCAAATAATAATACGCCAAAAAAAAAAAAAAAATCCAAATCAGGCAAACCAGAAGCACATAGAATGAAAATTATTTGGTCCGTCATCCGATACATTCATAAACAACATTTTGTTTAAAAGTTGTCATGCAGATGTAATTATTTTCGTATTTTTTAATACCGATCCTTCCACGCTTCGAAAAAAAAGTAGCCTATATTTCTAGCATCGCCCACTCACTCTCTATAATGTGCGCACACAAACACATATGTGTTCAAGTGTGTGGTCACAGATGGAAACACAGATTATCATTTTGACCGAAATTGTAACGGCTGAGCTCTCAGTGACAACTTGTCGACAAATAGCTAACATAACACCACGTTGTTTTCTTCACAGAAATTATTTTCTCAAATTAAATAAGAAATATGCAATGCATTCGTCTATATTTTATATTTTCCTTGTGTTTACATTTCCCTAGACTTAATCCATTTTTACACAAATTATCTATTCTATTTTATCTATATATAAACTATATATTTTATAAACTATACTATTATTTTGGTAGATTAACATTTTTACTATCAGTAATTCTAGACGTAAGCTACCTTGTTATTTACAAAGATCCGAATATTGCTATATTATTATTGTTTTAATGATAAACACGTAGTCAAGACACTTTGAAATGCCAAGAGTCTGTTTTATTAAGGGAACATTAATACATAATCAAATGCACCTCATAAAATTTTTATTGATACACATAAAATACTATGACTCTCTTTTGAATAAGTACCAAACATATACAAATGTTTCTTCCAGTGTCAATCTTACAACACCTTACAATCAGCATCAAACTTACAAAGATCGCATAACAGATCTTAACACTCAAGTAGTTTATAAAATATGAGAATCTGTGAGGCTGTGGTGATTCGTTGTTTTACAGCATGTTATTACATTTATTTTACGAGGACTTGCAACTCGGTACTCTATAAAATACTTTACAAGGCTAGACTATGACATACCTTATGACGAAATTTTTGCAAGATTTTACACGGCTTCAATCGTTTGTTAGGGTAATAGTGAGTGCACATAAATGGGTGCATTAATCTGACCTTGTTATTAAAAAAAAGAAACAGTAGTTTAAAGAAAAAGATGAATGCAGAATATCACTACTAGTTCAGATAAAAACAACTTATCTTTTTTTAAGAGTACAAAATCAACCGTACCGTTATCAGAGGACTGATGTACTCTCTGTATTAGTAAATATGATCACGTGATTCATGCAACCAATCACCGAAGATGAAGGCAGCAAAAATACTATGATTGTTCAGAGGCAAGGTTTCGGAAACAGAGTAACGTTTTATATGAGTTCGAAGGGATCCAGAAATGTCGACTAGTTCAGCTCTCAGTAGCTATTATGTGGACTCTATTATGGGGCACGAGACGGATGATGTGTACGGAGCGCGTTATGTCCAGGGTTCACACAGCGCGAGGCCGTCAGGTGTGGGCGAAAATGCGGACTTTTCCTCGTGTAGCTTCGCTCCCAAGTCAGCCGTGTTCCCAGCGTCCTGGTCCTCGGTTCATCAGCCCTCTCCTGCTGCAGTGTCCGGGATTTACCATCCATACGTCCACCAGACCCATCTTTCTGACAACAGATACGTCCGCTCCTGGATAGAGCCAGTCTCGAACCATATCTCTTTATCGGGGTTCCACTCCAACACTCGGCTCAGCGGTACAAAGACTGAAAGTTTACCCCCGAAGAGGACTGAAAGCGCCGCGTTTGAAGCAGAGACGCCGGTGGTTCCCGAGTTTCGCTGCAGCGCTGTACCCGTAGACAAAACTACTGAAGAAAGAGTTGAAAATGAAACTTCGAGCCACGGCGAACCTAAAGACGAAAAACAGCAACAACAACAACTTGACCCAAGTAAGTAAAATGAATTGCCCTGTGATTTACAACCGTCGAACTGTCCTAAACTGGAGGTTTTACAAACCTATAAAAGTGTCCGGGCTCTTACCACTGGCCTTCATCGGTGTAGGGGCCGTTAAAAAAAAGAAACTTTGGAAATAATTGCATTCACACTAATGTTTAACACCAATTACACAATATGTTGATGGTTAAATATGAACGTATACCTCCGTTTCATGGTCATGACCTTTCTGGTGGAAGTTAAGCTTATGTGCATGGTTTTCTTTTCACATTGTTATTATTATTCTTTCTTTCGCTTGTTTCTTTCTTTTCAGGCAACCCTGCTGCAAACTGGATCCATGCGAGATCAACAAGAAAGAAACGTTGTCCGTATACAAAATATCAGACACTGGAATTGGAAAAGGAATTCCTTTATAACATGTATTTAACGAGGGATCGTCGCTATGAGGTCGCACGAATCCTGAGTTTAACTGAGCGGCAGGTTAAAATCTGGTTTCAGAACAGAAGAATGAAAATGAAGAAGATGAACCGAGAGAGGAGCGGTAAAGATCCTTAGTGGAAAGCGTGCTTCAACTCAGCAGCTAATGTGCGTCCCTTTAACATATGCTTGGATTAGGAAACAACTTTTGTGATTTTTCTGTGTTGAGTTACTCAAGATTTATTTGCCATATAGGCTATTCTATTTAATTGTATATATATATATATATATATATATATATATATATATATATATATATATATATATATATATATATATATATATATATATTATATATATATATATATATATATATATATATATATTCTGAATCAAAATAATTATTTGAGTGACTTGAAATAATGAGTATTTCACAACGATTTCTGAAATGTTTTGGCTTCAAACATTTGGCTTAAAACGATAGTGGAGAATTTCTTTCAAGATCTGAGAAAGTGTTTTTCCTTTTGCACAGTAAAATTCAGCGTCAGTGGTTACTTATCATTACTCATAATAATAATGTCTTAAAGGAAATTAGGATATGGTCCGTGATCTGATAGTTCTCAATCTGCTGATCTTTACATCTTTGTCCATAATGCATGCAAAAACCCTTCACCCTCATGGAGCCACATGAATAATTTACTGTGCCTTTAATTTCTTTCTTTTTAAATTGAACATCGTGTATTCAATCCCTTATTTCGAATTTCTCCTTACTAAAATAGTGTATTTCTCGTTTAAGCTTTTGTTGGCGTGTTAGATGCATCAAGAGGTCTAAATTATATAAGTAAAACGAACTCCCTTTTGGTCTATTTTATGTGTTTTATTTTGGTCACAGTGAAGCTCAATTGTCTTCAGTGCTGTATAGTGAATTTGGGTGTAGACAAGCTTTGTTGAATACTCAACTCGTGCACTTACTGTGATATGTTTCCTTTTTGACCAATTTTTACAAATAAATTTCAAAATCGACATGCTGCTTATGTAGGCTACTGATATTATACATTTCAGTGATACTCGATCAGCCTCATTTTCTTTCATGCTGAACACAAACTAGAGATTCATTGTTAGAGAATATTGCAGAAAAAAAGTTTATGATTAGGAAAAGGTGTTGCAAAGAACCCCAATTTATCGTCAAACCTGTACCAAGAATTGCTTTAGAGCAGGAAGAAATTGGGTCCAATAAAGCTATAGAAGAGCTAGACGTCTGGTCTAAATGAGTTTATGGTATAGGACTGTTATTGCTCTTCTCTTTGAAACTAACCTCACTGTTTCTTTGTGTCTGTACTTGCACACAAAAACGTAGACACTTTTTGCGGGGCGTCTGGTCGATGTATTGATTGTGAGACTAAAGCGGCATCGACCCCCCAGTAGGCCTACACTGAAAGTCACGTTTATTCTCGAAATGCATTTCCACTCCTAATGTTTCCACAAACCTTAAAACTGACAATATTTTTTGATGTTACAACAAAATGCAGCAGGGATTATCAACGTAATTAATTTCAGTCATGCATTCGTTGCAACGCTCATTTTAGATTATTAACAGATAGGCTTCAAAGTGTATAGACATGCCTTGAAACGCGAATGCAAAAAATAAACATGAATGCATCCCGCTATTTCAAAGAATGCAAATGAATCAGGGGTGCACATTATTGCCACTAGAGGGCATAGTTGTTCTGTGAAAATAAAGGACTATGTGCCCGTGCACACTTAACAACAGGAGCTTAATCAGAATTAAACCACGATAATTAAAGTAAAATTCATTTCTTCCGGAAAGTAATATTTCGGGACAAACATATGCGCTCAATTCTCCCTATTTATGCATGGTTAACGGTGTATCTATAGCACTTTACAGGGTCTGTTCTGAATAGATGTAAGGTTGAGAAAAGGACAAGAACAAAGGAATTTGTATCCCAGCATGGACTGTGTGGGCAAATATATATTCAGCTCAGTTTTGGCTAAACGGATTAAACTCTAAGCCTGTGAACATGCCTAGTTTATTAATGACCCATCGACTGAGCTAAAAGAGTTTAAATGTTAAGCGAGTTTTCTACAGCTTATTTTTCTGTACTTTCTCTTTGACATAATGTTTCTTTCCTTTCGAATGAAAGTATCCAATACAAATTGAATCATCAGGAGGAAAATCAGATCTGTCCAGGCCATTTAGAAATGAAAAGTAAAAATGGAAGCTTTACTCAACAGCAACATATAAATATAACAAAGCCGATATGTTTTAAGCACGCACGCACGACAAACAGAAACACTCATAGGCCTACATATATTTACAGTTAATATACTTTGGCTTATATATGCTATTCATGCATCTGTTACAAAACAACTAAAAACTGAATGTAGTTTTAAATATGTGTTGATTTATTGCTATATCTGAAATATTAGCTACATGTTGAATTGTTGGGAGATTGTGTT
Organism: Chrosomus eos; assembly: GCA_036326025.1. Lineage (NCBI taxonomy): Eukaryota > Metazoa > Chordata > Actinopteri > Cypriniformes > Leuciscidae > Chrosomus > Chrosomus eos. Next base: position 34,405,595 of record CM070826.1, on the reverse strand, counting down.
TTCTATATAAAAGGCTGTCGGTACTTCATGTTTCAACAAAACAGTGCAACCTTCTTATTATTATTAATAATAATATTAATTATTTGTAGTAGTATAGTAGCAGTAGCCTAGTAAATGAATAAATGCAAATGTACAAACACATACGCCGAACAAGACTTTGGCAAACCCCAAACGGAAAAAGAGAAAAACACAGACTACAGTTAATCTAATTTCCCTCTCCTTCCTCTCCCTCCCTGTCTCTCATGTGAGCTACAACTAAAAGCAAGCGTGTTTAGGGTCATGCAGGAGAAACCCTGACCGATGGATTTGGCTCTGGGCCTGTTCACCAAACAGGCTACACTTTTCAATAACAGCAGCTCTCAATCATATCTGATTCCACTGGCATTAATAAGTAACGATCTGACACCATCAGTTCTCACTTTGTCGACCCTTCACATAACAGTGGGCGAAGTATTTTCTCCTGCGGATCAACATTTCCACAAGATGCTGAACGGTAGGCATGCGTATTTGCACTGATGCAATAATTTCATCTGTTTGGGAAATGTGTGCGGACACAGAGCGCCAGTTATCAGGCGAATCCTGCTGGAATTACGTGTCACTGCGACCTCTCTTTATTTTACGCACACGATAACTTTCACAGACAGCGGGTCTTTACGACACTGCGAGGCCGACCGGGTCGCTACAATACCGAGCCTGTAAATCGTCCAGTAGTGATACTGGCTCGGAACCAGTATACCTAAATCAGCGCTCGCCCCCGTCTCTCAGATGTTCCCTTGGATTAAACTTCAAGGTTGTCTGCCATAAAATCTGTTTCCAGATTACTTTGATTATAAAGGCGTCGTTCCCTTTTAAGACCCCCACCACCATTACCTCTTCATACCTCCCCATTATAGCTATTCTATGCTAACCTGAATTAAACTTATACATTTATGAAAGAGATATGTCTGTCCATCTATATAAAGCATGCTCAGAAGCATAGCCTATTTATCCAGGCATGCTATTTTATTTTTTTTTTGCATTAAATTGCCTGCCGTGACAAATGGCATCTCACGCATAAAAAACTGAAGCTTTTAACTGATATGTCCAAATAAGGTCAATAAGCTAATTTAGATTAGAAATACCGGCCAATAATGAATTTATACTATAACCTAGCCTACTTATTTTTGAGAGTGTTATTTGATTTCGCATTATCAGCCATGAATAAAGTGATTTATTAATATTTTTCATTAGGCCTATAGGCTATAGCCTATTATTTGCGGTAAAAAAGTGCATAGCCTAGTCATAAAATATAAAATCCCTAGTAATCTGTTGTCTATTGTAAAACTCCGTCCACTGATGTGCTTAGCATACCAGTCGTTTTGACACACAAGTAAAAAGTGGCAAATGTGTTGAAATTTTAAACGGCGACAAATTATCTAGATAATCTTTTCTGTGTTCGTTTGTTAGATCATTTTGTGATCACATGTGAGAACCATATTCAGAACTGTGAATTTGATATTGCTGTTTATAAAATTAGGTTAATAATCAATTACTAGGCTATTATTCTATATTTTAATTGAATAAAATTAAGGCATTTCATATATATTTAGTTTCCTATCGATTCGAAATGCATTTATTACACTTCACATCTCATAAAATCTATTGTGAGCATTTGAGTTTGACTAGCACGTATAATTGGCATACATTTTTATTGTTCGACGGTTCTTGTTTTACTAGGGAAACATGTTTTTGTAGCTAATTAGGTCAGTTTTTAGCTAGGCTTAAATTACATTTAAATGAATTTGAATTATTTTACTTATTCGAAACAGCATATTAAGAATGTTTTGTTTGAAATTTCTCTGTTTTTTCTCATTCTCTCTCTCACTGCTATCTCTCTCTCTCTCTCTCACACACACACACACACACACACACACACACACACACACACACACACACACACACACACACACACACACACACACACACACACACACACACACACACACACACACACACACCACACACACACACAACACACACACACACACACAGTCTGTGACTGTATTTTCTTTGCTGAGGAAGTGCAGCTGGCTCAGTCATTATGCGCAAAAAACTCGAGGCTTTGCGGCAGCCCAGATTCCTTTTTGTTAGAAGACAATTTACAGCTTCGCAATAGATCTTTTTATGAGCCTGTTTCGACGGTCATTGGATGCCACTGGTCATGTGCAGGACGCAAACGTCTTCGTGACCCCTTTTCCTGATTTCCCAAGCGATTTTTCCACTGCATTCTGTGGCTTAAAGGCTACAAATCCAAAATACAGTGTTATAATATATTTTCTCTCTCTCCTTTTTTTGTCGTGCATGTCTATCTGTGTTAGAGATCGAGAAGTCAAACTCGAGGCCGATTGCGTAGGCTGTTGTCAGATCAGATGCTAGACGGCTGCTACAAGAGTTGCATTTCTAAACAGTGCAACAATACAGTACTGGACGACTGATCTCAAACCAGCTTCGCAATATTCAGCAGCAGTGCAGGAGGAAAACATGGATTATAGGGCTTTGTTGGGTAAGTTTATATTTCATAAGATTGAACATGCTTTCGAGTCAGTCAGGAGGTACAGGACCAGCAGGTTATTGCTTTGCGATTATAACATCTGATTGTGACGGCAGAATTAGCAATCTTATTAAAAACAATTTTACTGTTTTTGCAGTATTTTGCAGATAACTCAATTAGTTAATTTTGGATTGCACTAAAAAGCTAGAAGAGTGCTGTAGTCTATTTATTGTGTTCTAAATGCTGATGGCTTTATTCACTAGATCTAAAAATGTGATTTTTACTCACGTTTGATTTGTTCTGAATGTGAAAAACATGAACATTTAAGAATAAATTCATACTTCCCAATAACTGATAGCTATTATTAGCATTATTTTGTTTTAGCAGTAGTTGAAGTATTGTTATCGTTCAAATGAACCAACAGCAAATCTTCAAAAATTCTGAAATAAAAAAGTGATGCAAATCTTCAAATGATGACTGTTTAGCAGTTTAACGATTATTGCAAGCAGATTCGTGGATTTACAAGTAGTTAACACAAATGTTTAATTTAAATTAAGGCTATTAACTCAGGCTATTTTGCCAGTGTCACATTTATCCACAGATTCATAATATATCCAATAATGAAGTCTGAGTAGAATGTTTGTGCATCATTATTTTAATGCACAGATTAAAGATAGTCTATCTTCTAGGCTATAGAAAATCTTTAACCTGTGCATTCACAGCCATTCTTAATACATATTCAGACGTTAGTATTTTTCCTACAATGAATTTGTGCATACAAATAATGATTCTTATATTTTCAGGCGTCATTATTTTATATATAATGAATCTGTTTATGAAAATAAAGATCCACAATATAAAATAATGATTTAGAAAGTTTGGAAACCTGTGGCGAACGGTGGAGTTCGTGCGTTTTAATGTATGCCTCCCTTAATGGTGAGAATGGCGCAGTTTTTCTGTAAGGGAGAGACAGGCTGTGCGGGACAAAGACAGTATTTCACAGTCAGCTGACAGGCAGAGGTATTTACAACCTCACTGCAATGCGGCAAAACAGATAGCGCCTGAACGAGTTCATGCAACGAGCTTCACATTCAGTTCACTCCTGAACAATATATCTACTGCAATACAAACTTGAAATGCAGTCAAAAAATGCAATTTATAGTCTAGAATTCTCCATAAATGTATAACCTTGCGATTTGCATTGTAGCCTAGGAGATTAACGCTAATTTAGCTTCAACATTAAAAGTGTTAGAGTTAGGATTAAAACCCAAATCACATTACATTAAATATGCCTATTATCTAAATATTAAATAATAAATATGCTGTGTAAAATATGGCAGTAATATAAATTGTATTATTTTTTAATGCATTATTTGAACATGAATGTTTATTAATATATGCTATTATTACTAAAATAATAAAACTCTTATAGTGTTCAGTTCTCTATTTCTGTATGAGCAGCTGTGCAAAAAGAAAGCAAAAAGAAAGCCCGAACAGCTATGCAGTGTCTTCTTCAGTCGGCAGGTGGCGCTGTTGTCTAACACTCGGGCACTTGCTTGTCCGCTATCTGCATCTTTGTCCTTGAGCTCATTTCCTGTGACTGTGATTGGTTGTCGAAGTCATGTGACACAAGTCACACAGTTCCTTTATTAACTTAAAGAATTGTTTTTTTTTTAGAATGAAACAAAGGAACTGTGTGAGAACAGTTGGAATTATTATACTTATAATGTATTTAATTATTGATTATAATTTAATCATTTTCACATGCAAGCATTTCAGTGTTGACATAAAGTTTTTTTTTTACGTTTTAATAGATCATATGACGATAAAAAAATATCAAAATAGCATTATAAAATATTTGTTATTGTAGACATAGAGTTTGTAGTTCCGAAACACTCACAGTGAATGCCTGTACATTTCATTCACTTAAATAATATATTAAATGTTAATTTACTAAAATGTAGGTGTATTGAGGTGAATATCGAATTGAATGTTTAATCCCGTAAAAAAAACAGAGGTGAGAACATTTCTCAGTAAATCTTATAATATTCTTTGCTGAAACTTTCCCAATGGCCATGTGTGACTTCACATAAATCGACAACCCGCCATATGGCGCTATTTTATTTCCTCTCAAAAATTTACTGTCAGAAAAATATTCCCATAAGTTCACACGTCAGGGATTTCACAAACACCTCATTTGTCCTGAACTCTGGCAAAAAAACGAGCAAACTGAAGTAACACAAGAATACGCTACACCAAATAACTATTATTCTATAAATACCACAAAAAAATACAGCAGACATCAGTCTACTATTCTACAATAAATAAACTCTGTTTTTCGACAGTGTGTTTTTTTTCCCTGTGAGTGCAGTGAATGTGAATTGAACCCCGTGTCTTTATTTCCTCCTGAGATCAGAGTAATCGCCATTATTGAATAAGTGCAACTTTCAGGATTATTTATGGCACCCGCGCGCTGTCATGAATGGCTGTGGGGAAGCACGTGATACCATTAAACTTTGTTTTATGGCCAGGGAGTTGACAAGCCAAAATATAATTCACATTGTATATTAGAAAGGTCGCTCAGACGGTTTGGAAAAGATCCCAGAGTCGCTGCAGAGGAAAGAGTCTCCACGCGAGTTCTGATCATGGATATTTGCGCTTTACGCGACGCTCCTGCTTCTCGAGGTAAGCTTGTGTTCTTCAGTATATATAGGCAACGCGTCGCTGAACTTGTGCGTGCTGGATTGTGCCATGATGTTTACTGTGGTCTCATATCCACCAAACCAGCTCTGATATTCTGTGAACTCCTCTTGTGTTGTTGTGCGCAGTTTTGGGTGGTTGGATAACTAGAGAAAAAATAGGTTGTGATGAAGGTGACGTAAATGTTATGCAGTAGTCCGGCTTTGGTGCAAATGTGGCGCCACGTTATGAAATATTACTTTTTAGGGCTTAGCTTGTATTCATTAAATTATTATTATTATTATTACTATTATTGTTATTATTTCAAGAAGGTAAAATACACTTTTTTGATACGAGGGCATCAGCATTTTTTTCATTAATTGCTTTACTTTTTCATTATTTGTTAAAAAGGATAATTTTTTGCTTTGAATTGGCAAATTATTTTTTACTTATTTGCACCTGTTATATATCTCGCTCTGTTATTATTAGCTAGTGTACCATTCATTTTAATAGAACTCAGTTATTCGATGCACGCGCTTTCGTGACTTGTAAGTGAACTCTATAATAGCAGGGTTTTATTGACAAGCTCTCTAGCGCCCCCAAGCAAAGACACACTCATTTTGACCCTACCATTCATACTTTACATTAATTTTCATCTCTGATGGCTGGTCAGAAAAAATATCGAAAGTCCTGTTCAAATAAATGATCAGAATTCAGAATTGCAGAGACGCGCAATTTAATGTGAATGTTATAAAATATAAAATACTTAATTTCTTCACTGCTTTCCAACCATACAATGTCAGTGAAACAACGAAATTATATTAAATCATTTTAAATCAAACTTCAGTCTAATAGCATATGAAGTTTAAAATATAAGCCTATATGTAGGTTACCTTCTATGACCAATAATCAAGATATTTTGTACTAAAAGGTTTGACATTATATATTTCATTCGTTGATAGCGAAACTGTGGCTAATTCACTTGTGAGTTGAAATTATTTTATTTTAAAATTATTATTTTTTTTAAATAATTCACTCATTGCAAAAATGTCGATTAATATAGAAAGACAGTCTCAATCCACAAATCTGTATACAAAAATAAATCTACAACTTGGTTAACGTCACATGGGGGAAAATAATAATTAAAACGGTTTATATCATGGAAACCCCTGTGTGCATGCATGTGAATTATATAAATATATTTACAAATGGAGATATTTCCATTTAAAATCAGATGTGACTGTTTCTTTTGTTCATCAGTAACTCGGCATTGACCTGAACGAGTCGCAAAGCAAGGTGAAACACGGGTCACGCTGTCTAACAAACAAATAAAAAACACATATAAAACGCACGTTGTCTTTATGCTTGGTAAATATAAATACATACAGAAATTAATTCATATATTAAACAGCTAATATCACGCATGAATTGCCTGATAAAAAATAGAAAGAATTTCACCTCTTTTAAATCACTAGCCTATTATTTTGTTCTAAAATGCTATAATCATCTGTAAATTTTAAAATCATAATCCGTAATATTCTATCAAAATTAACAGACAGCTAATCAAATAAATCAATGCAAATTCATAATACTTTTAATCTGCTTGTTTTAAGGAAATTATGGTAAATTTATTAATGAAAAGAACTTGAAGTTAACGTCGCTGTTTAATTTAGAAGTAACAATAAAAATAGATAATTATTCAATTCCTAAGCGGGAAAATGTTGAGCGTTCTTGATTCTTAATTTGTGAACGGATCTCAGGATTGTTGGCTCTGGTGAGCGAGTGGGAATGACCACAGGAGCTGCTTATCTGAGAAGGTCATGTATTATCCATGAACTTTTCTTCTTTTTCCGCTACCGCTGTCGCCTTACCAAAAATAATGAAACTTTTTGATGTGTGTTGTAAATGATTCTGCTTGACCTCTCGACCTTTAGCCTTCCTTTATATGCTTCTTCACGTGCAGAACACAGTTTTAAGGCTATACCTGATCAATGACAGCATCTGGCACTAAAGCCCACAATCCCGTACCTGGATCTGGAGGAATATTGCGTTCAATTGTATGTGGTGTTATTAGATATAGGGCTACAGATTGAAATAATTAGTAATTAAATTAGTTAGATTAGTTCACTTTAAAAATATGAACGCATTAGGCTTCACGAGGTCCGAAAATGGAGCTACGGGCCTCTATCTGAAGATTTTTGCTCCCTGTTAAACATTAATAAGAGTATTGAATTTTTTATTTTTTTTTTAAATCAAGGCGAACCTTGTGTGAGAAACTCGCAACACATGATGTTTGAGTTAGAATAACGGCTTCATTGTATTTTTTTTTCTAAGACGTTTTGTTTGTTGAGCGAATACATGTCGTCGTCTATATATACCCTGTAGAACCGAATTTGTGTGAAAGAATGACAGTCACAGATTCGGTTCTAGGGGAGTGTATGGTCGATGCAAGAACTTCGAATAAAACTTCGTCTTATTTGAGTGTTCGACCACTGAATGCTTTTGCCATCTAATGTACGGGCCAATATAGCCTATGATGTGCTTTGGAAAATGGCAGCTGGCAGCGAAGAACCACTTTCGTACAATGAAGAACATCAAATGAGACGCATAATCTCATAATATGATTATGTGGTTGAACTCAGGAAAAGCTTTGATCATGTGTGCTGCGCTTCTACCTTTCTTACCGAAACAACTCTCTTTATACAGCGGTTGAATCAAATGTGTGCATAATGAATATAATATTTGGTTACACCTTATTTTAAGGTGTCCTTATTACATTGTTTTATACAGTAATTATAGAGTGAAGTACTGAGTAATAGCGATTAGCTGTGTACTTACTATATAGGGTTAAGATTTGGTTTAGGGTTAGTTGCACATAACTATGCATAATTGACTGTCAATAGCAGGAACACTGTAAAATAGTGTTGCCGAATACTTTTATTGAAATTTTGTGCAATGAAATCGCCCGACTTAAAAGACACAAAGCACTAAATAATATTAGCAAAATTGTGTATGGATGTTAACAAACTTTGCACATTCATGTACTATGCCCCTGCTCTTACCTTAAGAACTGGCAAGCGGTTATTGTCTTTTCTGTGGTGTTTGATTATTGATTGGCACGCGCATTGATGGCGAACCAGGGCGCGCTATACAGCGAGCTGAAAGGAAGAGAAGCGCTGGAATGATGAGACTCCAGTAACTTCTGAGTGACCTCTACATGACAAAGACGCTCTCCAGCAATTGTCTCCTGGCTTTATGTGACTCTTTTTGTGCCTTGGACCGTTTTTTATCTTTTGTCTTGTTTTGTTTTTTACCACTTGGGTTGAGTTTGATTTAGCTTAGTTGAATATTAATTTACCAATTGGGCTTCATGCACATATATGTGATGCAAATACATGCTTTTATATGATATGGTCAAATGTGTGCACTCTTAAAAATAAAGAATCCAAAAGGTTTTTATTTTTTTGCACTTATAGAAGAAGCTTTCAGTGAACAGTTCTTAAAACAAATTTTTTTTCTGAGTGTGAATATCATTCTAATAATGTAAATAATCTTTTTCCACTATAAAGAACCGTTTTTGCAATGTAAAGATTCTATGGATGTTGAAGGTTCTTCATGGAACCATCGATGTCAATAAATAACCTTTATTTGTAAGAGTGTGCTCCTCCCATGTGATGATGAACATGTCCACATGGTCTCAAAACAGATTTGTTTCTTCTTCTTACACAGACCGGGAATTTAATCACTTAAATTTTATATTACATTATCACCATCCTAATTGAGAGATAATGTGAAGTTTGTGAAATTCACTACTAGGTGTGCACAGCTTCTTCTCTGTTGATGAAGTCCCTTCACCTCGATTGGCCAAGCTGGTCACATGGTAGCCTAACTTTATTCAGTTGACAGCAAGTAGGAGGGCTTTATGGAGGGAGGAAAAAAAGACAACTCGAGAAAAATTAGTATTTCCTACCTTCAGAAATTAATGGCCATGAGTTCGTACATGGTGAACTCCAAGTATGTGGATCCAAAATTTCCTCCTTGTGAGGAATATTCTCAGACCAGCTATATACCTGAAGAGAGCCCGGGCTACTACAGTCCGTCGCAGGACACTGGTTTCCAGCATCCCGGACTCTATTCACGGTCAAACTACTCTGAGCAGCCTTACAGTTGTAACACTGTCCAGGGCTCATCGGTTCAGCCGCGGGGTCAAGCGCAGGATCAAGCCGGCCAACACAGCCCTTTCCCCGCACAGGCTGAGCAGTGCCCCGCGGTCCAAATATCCGGACAACCGCAAAACACAAAGAGCCAGAACGGGATAACAACCAAGCAGCCTGCTGTAGTTTACCCATGGATGAAGAAAGTGCACGTTACTACGGGTAAGATTCACTCTCTTGTAGGCCAGTCCTGTTCTGCTGTTTTAGCCACAGTTAAAACCATTCAGTGAAATATTTATGGGTTCCTCTGAAGGGGCCGCCAATTACACCAGCCATAAATTTTTATTGCTTAGGAAATAGGCCGCTAGCTGTGTTGGCCACTACTACAGTCCACTTGGCCCAAAGCTTTGAACTGAATCATTTAGTAATGATAAACTTTGATTAATTCACCTAAACTAAAATTAGACGAGTTCTGAGAATTTGTTCGATCAAATTCAAACGAGCGGGCATTGTTTTTATTTTGCAAAAGCTCAAATGAGCGCTTTTTTTGTTAATAGTTGGGTTCTATTTTTCTAACAGAAAGTGTGTTTTTGTCTTTCTCAGTCAACCCGGATTACACGGGACCTGAACCCAAACGTTCTCGGACAGCCTACACAAGACAGCAAGTTCTCGAACTAGAGAAGGAGTTTCATTTTAACAGGTATCTAACGAGACGGCGTCGCATTGAGATCGCGCACACCCTCTGTCTCTCTGAACGACAGATTAAAATCTGGTTTCAGAACAGAAGAATGAAATGGAAAAAGGACCACAAACTCCCTAACACGAAAGGAAGATCGGCGTCAGTTGGGAATCAGCATGCACAGCACTCTCAGAAGGACAACCAGACAGAGATCACAACTTTATAAGTGGATATCTCTTTCTCCCTCCCTCCAGATGTACAGATCAACTGTATGTAATAGACAATGCTTTATTTGACATTACATGGTAGCAAATCATGACATGTTGGGTACAAGTGCCAAAAACTGAGAAGAAGCACACACTACGACTAAATGCAGCGTGTAAACTGATATGCGTTAAATATTTCAATTTCCAGTATTGTAACCGTTTGTAACTGAAGCAAAGAGGATAAAAGGAGGTTCACATGCCACAACGAGGTACAGAAAAACGTCGGAAAGCTCACGCTATTTTACACAAACTTGCCAAATTTTTCGAAGAGCATGGTTCTTTTTAGTGACACTATTCACAAGTTAAAAAAAAAATCTCTGTATTTTAATCACCCCTATTCTCTTTTTTAAACTCATTGTGGCAAGTTTACGCCTATGGCGCGACAATTTATCTTAAATTAATCATTACAGAGAACTCAAGCAAGGAAATGTCCAGCGTATAATAAATTATGATTTTTTTTGTACTTGAGTCAATTGGGTGCAAGTAATAAAAACTAAATAAAATTAGTTAATGATAAGAAGAAAATCGTTTTTTAATTATTTATTTGTAGACTGAAAAGCTGAAGAAATTTCATTCTGAATTTCGCGTGTATTGTGCGCGCCTTTTTAAAGGTTTACTTTCTAAAAGACTATTTCAGTCAAGTAATTTTTAACTTGTACGTGATTTGTAAGAATTTCGTTATAGGTGTTTTACAATTGTTTATTGCAGCTTTTTAAAATGACATATTTAATCCAGAAAAAAACGAATATCCCATGCCTTACCTTACTATACATCCCGCCCGACATCTTTGTAAACAACATTAAAGAACAGTAGGCTATTATCTGTCTTCCGAATATTACCTGAAAGTCTTGAAAAGCCGCTTTTTTATTTTCCATTTTAGACACGTTTAGCCCTCAAGATGTTTGAACTTTCTATTTATTAAATAAAATGTTAAAAGCTTTATGTTCTATGAGAACGTGCTTGTCCGTTCCATAATTAGCTATCGAATTCAGTTTTTAAGTTCTTATATATGTGTATATATTTCTGTATATTGGGCATATTTTCTACAGGCATATTTTGCAGTAATGAAATAAATATTATGCAGAGAGGTTTCACTCAAACTGCGTCGTATTGTGTTGAATCTAGAAACTCATGAGATAGGACAAACACGTTTTATCAAGCACTTTCATACACACTGTTATTTTTATTTTTTATTTTTTTAAAGGGATTGATGTCGAATCTGGAAATGACTTTCCAACAGTGATTAAACTCAGACGCTCTGCTATCTTTGTGGTGTCTTTGTCTCCTTAAACAAAAACACGAGCCATACATGCATTGCGAAGGAGTCTTCACACTGAAGCCTTCACGTTGTGAGCATGAAAAGGTATTTTTACAGAAGTTCAACAAAAGCCTTGCGGGCAGGTTCATCCAGAGGACAGAGTTTCTGTTGCATTAGACGCTTTTGAGCCGCGAGCACTGACCTCTACACCCGTGACCTGATGGACCTTCAGCCGCTTCTCTCAGACGCTTTTTGCACACAGATGCACCAAAAAAAAAAAAGTGTGCGTGCTCTGTAGTAACATTTGCTTTTTAAACGGTGATTATTTGCCACACCGCGTGTAACTTTTTCGAATTTGTTATTAGATTCTGCATAATCCTACACATTAAAAAATGGCTGCACAACGTGGTAGCCTATGTTACATTGATTGCGATCATGGTAAAACTACAAATCATAAATAAACCACCATATATGTTTTGCTTCATTAAGCGAAATATATCATGTCAAAGCTTTATTGATAAACCGTTCATGTAGGCATAGAGGTTCCTCTGCTCTTTATAGAGATAATTATGAGCAAGAAATACTATGGTTGTTTTTACATAACAGCCAGCGCAGTCTCATCCCAAGAAGTCATATACTGACGTCTTGGGACGTCTTTTGACCATACGTCAATATCCGCCTTTTTAGGGTACCCTTAAACGTCGGTTAGATGACGTTATCGGATCCTAACTCTACCCCAGACCTAAACCTACCCCGTCACCTATTGACGTTAAAGGTAAAGCGTCAGTTGTATGACGTCCCAGGATCGTCATTTACCAACGTTTAAGGGTACCCTAAAAAGGCGGATATTGACGTATGGTCAAAAGACGTCCCAAGACGTCAATATATGACTTCTTGGGATGAGACTGTGTTATAACAGCAGAGTTCTATCTTTTAAATACACATTTCTCTTTGTGTGAATTATTTTTTGTTCTCAGCGTTCTCCATCAGCACCGAAATTGTTTGTGCTTGGTGTGTGCGTGCGTTTAGCTATACTGTCGTGTTTTATAGCTAGACTAACTATATGGACAAAATTTGTAGCCAGAAGTGAGCTGAACCTGACAAAATCTCCCAAAGCCTCCTTTTTGTTATTTCCTCGCATTTGAAACAGTAAAAAAGTCAAGAAAATTAAGTTCGTGGGTTATGATTAGGCTATAGGCTAGTTGTATGTAAAAACAAAGAAGTGTATGCAATGTTTCCATTTTAGATTAGTGTGCTTGTGTGTGTGGCCTGGCAATATACGTTGTGGGTACCAAATGTCCCACGAATATAGTAATACCATTAATTTTTGACCTTGTGGGGACATATTTTGGTCCCCATAAGGAACCAGATTATAAATCACGAGTGATGTTTTTTGAAATGTAAAAAGTTTTGTTTGATGGGTTTAGAGGTAGGGTTAGAATATACAGTGTGTGTGTGTGTGTGTGTGTGTGTGTGGTGTGTTGTGTGTGTGTGTGTGTGTGTGTGTGTGTGTGTGTGTGTGTGTGTGTGTTATAATTTATAAATTACCAATACTTTTTCAATGTAAAGACACTTGAGTCAGAGGGAGAGAGAGAGACAGAGAGAGAAACAGAGATTATAATATCACCAACACACCTCCAGGACAAAATGTAAAGTTTATTGCAGCTTGAATAGGCAAAACATTAAAAAACATGCATGTTGTTAGATGTGTAATATATAGGCTATATATATATATATATAATATATATATATATATATATATATATATATAATATACAGTTTGTTTAAAGAGCCTTTGAACCCTTGTGAAAACACAGGGGATCTCTCCATTGTCTTTCAGTACGCAAGGCATTCTGAGTATTGACCTGGATGTCTGAACAGAATAAATGGGAGCCATACGCGGGTCCATTTGCAATGACTCTGCACCGACTATAGCCTACCGCCGCTCGCACAATGCGAACTCAAACGGCCATTTTTGATTTCCAGCTGTTCGGTGAAAATGTCTTCGCCCTTCGAGACAACCCGTTAAGATAAATCAACCTGCGCTGTCGACATCCCAAGATAGAATTCGGTGTATGGTTCCGTTCTGTATCTTTTTTGTTTGACCACGTGATTGTCTAAATAATTAATGCAGCACGTCCCCTAGAAACACGGCGTCGTCATTAATCGCGAGGACTCTATCAGACTTGAAAACTGAAGAGATCCAAGAAAATAATATCCAAACGGTCCTGTATCTCACACCACCGCAACCTGCACATTCGTACAGCGTTTCAGCCAATGGAAGATCGGTAGGTAAACATTTAAGATTAATATTTGCTGTAAGACATCGAATAAGCATATCTGTCAGAATTTTGATAAATGGTGTCCTTTGATTCAGTCTTCCTCGCGGACTGACTGAATCAACTTCAGGCTCATTGTGATTTTTCTTCTTTCTTAAATAGCTTCAGCTTGTGGCACAATCCTGTGTCAATAAATAAAAACTCTCCAGTAACAATACTTTTACTTAAATTCATACTAGCACATATTTTCTTATGTAATGTTATATTGATGCATCTGTGTACCGACAAAAAAATGTGATGTCCAGTGCGAGAGTGTTTAGCTTAGGGCTTTAACGAGGGCCTATTTTTGATTTATAATCCGTCATAGATGCTCTTCTATACCGATTTAGTGGTGAGTAAATGTGGAGACGTGGTTTGATAAAATAGGACACAAGCTTAAATTCATTGTAGAAGTCTATCTGGGAAATCATCACATAGTTATTGGCGTGAAGAATTGCCTGAATAAGTGGATTTTGCATCCTGACAAACATGAAAACAGCAAATAATTACAAAAAAAGGCATGCATCCAAATACAATTTAATTGGTGACAAAACTCCACTTGTTTTTAGTAATGGTGCATTGTGATCGTAGATCTATCCACAAAGTGTTTGGAGCTGTTGGAGAGGGATGACGGTGATCTGCGTCGTTGTAAATCATGCTCAGTAATTCCTGAAAGGGTGAGAGGCTGTTGGGGGCCGGGCGTGGACTGTAAATCTTTCACTTTTATTAGCCCGTGAACATATGCTGCAAGGGGAGAAGACTCGCATCCTCTCCTCAGGACAATCCTGCGCTCGGCCGCCTTCCCAATCGTTTCATCTCCATCTTTCCATCCAGTACATATCCATACAGCACAGCCATAAAGCAAGCATTCGGACTCAGACTACACATAACCTAACCGACTTGCATTTAACCGCTTAAATGATGTTATGTTAAAAAGGAAAAAAGTGAAGGGTGAGAGAGTTTTAATGTATTTTAGAGGCGATTAGATTACACAATAAAACAAAAATGTATTTTAATGCACAATTATACACTCTTAAAAATAAAGGTTCTTTGTTTTTATCGACGGTTCCATAACAATTATGGAACATTAAGGTTATTTATAGTGGAAAAGGGATCTTCAAATTTTTAG
The DNA here is from genome assembly GCA_036326025.1 of Chrosomus eos. NCBI lineage: Eukaryota > Metazoa > Chordata > Actinopteri > Cypriniformes > Leuciscidae > Chrosomus > Chrosomus eos. The sequence continues at coordinate 34,390,582 of CM070826.1, read as the reverse complement.
AATGTTCTTAGGGAAAACAAGTTTGTTTTATTTATTTTAAGAACCGATCACTGAAAGGTTCTATGGGGAACCAAAAAGGGTTATTCTGTGACATTGATGCTAAAACACCCGTTTGGAAGCTTTATTTTTCAAGAGTGTAGTAAAAATCTAGACATTTAAAATACCTATTTTTACTTCATACTCACATATGGGGATCAATACACACTCTTGCTTTTTGAGAAGAACAATATAGAATTTGGGATGATTTTGATGAATCTCTCTGGCTGACGAGGTCATACATTGCTGTCATTGCCTAAACCATAATAGTCAAACAATATTTCAGAGGTTTCTTAAAGCCGGATTTCTTTTCAAAACAGCGAGCAAAAAGTAACAACTACATATTTAATAATCTTAAAGAAAAAGAAAAAAATCACAGTGTTGCTGCTTTTAAATAATGTCCGATCCACAGGCCCATAACACTGCGTTAAATACTAACAATAATCACAATAATACAAATAAAAAAAGAAAAATTAAGATATTGAATAAGGCACGATGGAGTGAAGAAAAAAAAATGATTGCGCGGATTATCCAAAAATTTGTCTTTCAAATAAAGACAACGTAACGATAAAACGTTTTGTGCTTCGTTTGGACGTTTGTTTTTATTATTCTTTTATTATGCCTGGGTTGCAAGACTATAATAAACAGCAATAGCATTTGCCTTATAATGACACACTCCAATACAGTGGCTGAGATCTTGTGCAAAATCATTGTACAATGATGTGCGGCTGGAGGGAATGTTAGTGCTCTTGCTTTTTAAATGTATTTGTGAGGTGAAGCTGGTTGGAGTAGCAGTCTCAATCAGGACAATCTGCGATCCGGATCACGTGAACAAATATGCTTGTATTTTAAGGCAGCGCCTTTATTTGTCATGATAAGGTTTCCGAAATATAATGTCGACTCGTTCGCTGAGCCTGCCTCTGTAAAACCTTCATTTTTTTCCAATGGGAAGTTGATTGCTAGTAATATTTCGTTTTGGAATAAGAAGACCTTCTTGGCTTTTTATTGGTAGCTGAGTGAGTGGCTCCCATTCTTTCGGGAATACTGTCTGCATTGGTATATGGAAATGACTGGAAAAGCGCGAGATCAGTTTTAAGACAGTACTGTCTATAGACAAAGGGTGAAGGATATATCCGAGCAGCTGTACTGAGAGATATTGAGACTAAGAAGCACGGCTATAGAATAAATTGACATCACAGGTAAGCAATTGCACGGCAAAACGTAACCTTTAAGCGTGGGTTTACATTAGGCCGGCGTAAAAATATGATTTATTCCATTCAAAGCAGCTGATCTTTATTAATGTCATCGCCTACCAACTAAGCAAGTACGATTTGAAGACATAGAGGTAAAACTGCAAGACTAGCCTAGTTTTTCAGCTTTGTGCAACCTTGTCTTTTTTTTGAGGTTTTACATGTAAGGTCATTTCAGTCATACGGTTTTAGAGTTGCTATTTCATTTTACACATTATGGTAGCTGAGTTAGCCATGCACATGATAAAACATGTTGTCATACATTCTGAGATCGTTAATCACTTTAATTTGTGTTATAGCCTAGTCAATGCGATTTTAGACATGACATATGTGGGTTAGGGTATTATTTTAAACATCAATGTTTCCATGCATTTAAATCAGTCTCTCTGATTTAGATTGTAATTTATACCAAATTATTTGGATTCAAAAACATTACATGCATTTTGAAAGGAAACCATATTTCGCATGCAATATAAGAGCAAAAATTCATTTAAGATGAAAGAATTAATGAAGATGTAAATTTGGTCATTTTGCCACAAGAAGCAAAAGCATGCTATGCAATGACAATCTACAACTAATATGGTGGTTTATCAGGCTTATATTTTTTTCTCCAAATTGAATTTGGTGTTCTAAGCCCGTTTTGCAATTGAGCTCTATTTACGGAATGATTATTACAAATAAATAACATATTTTCAGACAAGCGCTTTTGATTAGCCTATTTATAAATAGTTATTGTTTCATATGCATTTCACAAAACATTCAGTTCTGTCCTTGCATTTTGCAATATCTTACCAATACGTTGAGGCTCAATCACAAATGTAGCCTATATGTTTTCGATTCTACTTGATTTGTGAGATGATTCGAGACCCTCCCCCCCCCTCCCCCCCATTAAGTTGGCATTAATGCACACATTATTTCCATTACAACTTCACTAGGGCCTAAAATTATTGCCATATAAAACACTTTTCTACAAAAGAGATACAAGCAAATTAGTAGCAGATATATACATGTAGCTATATATTTACAGACCGACTTCCAGAGTCCATTATGTTTTACCGCCTATTGTTCTATTATGAGTACCAAACTTACCGTGGGAGTGCGTGGGCGAAAACACGCTCGCCTGATAAAGGCAGACCTTGTTCGGCTGACTTGTTCGCTACATTTATCCTATTAAGACTTTGAACGTGACACACCAGTTTAAAATACAGGCTACGTGCATTCTCTTGTTTTAGTTACATTTGCCAACGTTGCGGTCCATCGCCAAATAACAATAATAGTAATAGTAGCCTATTATTAATCCCATAGGCTAGTTGAAAGGTGTTGTCCTCGTCTCACGAAAGGATTTTCAGAGTGAAACAGAACAGGTCGTCTGCCTGGTAGGATGAGGATTAAAATCTCGTCTTCTGGCTCGCGCTTGGTTTTAAAATCACCGGTGAAAAAGTTGTGTGGTGTGGATTGCATTGTGACTTGAGTCCCTTCCGTCCGTTGTTCATTAATCAGTGAGTTATTGGAGTGGAAGCCAAAGGTCACCCAAAAGGCTTATGAGTGCTAAATATTTTGGCCAGCATCTCTTTGTGTAAAATCGCTTATGTCGGCGTTTTTTCTTCTCTCTCTCTCGCATGCAGCTACTTTCTCTCAAAACCAGTCTAATCTTTTAGGGGGGAAAATAAATCAGTTCATTAAATAAATGGGACATCATGTAAAAATGTTATACATTTGTGGTATCATCGCTGATGGCCGTGAATTCACATTCAGAATGAAAGACTCAACCATAGCTGTCATTTTGCAAACGTAACATACTCAGCAGTATAACGCATATAGTCTATTAGAACAGCCCTAATTTATTAAACGGGGAGCTGGACGAAAAAAAAAGAACAACAATTAAAATCATTTTTATTCTTTAGGTCGCCGTATAAATTATGAAGATTGCTTGAGGAGAAAGAGGGAGAGGAAACCACAGACTGCGGTAAGAGATGTCTATATATTTAAGTTTGCACTGAAATTAAACAATAGTATGTATTACTCATAACCTGCCGTACACTGTCTTGTGACTCTATATTTCATAGCTTGCAACACAGCCCATAAAAACTTATGGGCCATAAAAAAAGAATACGTGTTAAATTAAAATTCCTGTGCCGCTCTGAGCTTAGACAACAAATTAACAATATTACTTAACAACAATTTACTTGTTTTTTTTTTCCCATGCAATTTCAAGTTTACACTTACATCTAGAGCAAAGTATAACATGCAATAGCAATGCTATCTCGTTGATATATATATATAAAAAACAAATAAACAAAAAAAAAAAGCATGCGTGCAAAAACCGAAACAAATATTCCCATCCGCACTGCACTTTCTTCTTAATTTAGAGTATCCTTTACTAAAATCCACGGCTATCTGCGCAATTGGCCAAAAGTGTGTTCCATTACAAGTAGTTAAAGAAGGTTAAAGACAAGAGTGTGTGAATTAGTGCAGTAGCTGGATTTATACCGGCGGGCTGTGGGCTCTGCTTGTAGCGGGACATTCTTGCCCCCAGCCATCCTCCTACGCTTAGAGTTTTACCACTCTGATGGTCCCAAGTCTTGAGGAGTGCTTTTCTTCTCGCCCCTCTGTGAGGCATTTACGGCTCTAGCATGACCACTCATAAATTTTGTCGGGCTCTACAATGACAGGTGCATTGATATGTATCGTGTGGAGCTTCAGGCCGTCTAATAACTACTGTATTGAGCACGAGCTACAGTCACTTGGGCGAAAACCTATCTTGAAAGAAAGAAAGAAAGAGAAAGAAAGAAAGAAAGAAAGAAAGAAAGAAAGAAAGAAAGAAAGAAAGAAAGAAAGAAAGAAAGATCTGTTTGTGTGGTGTATTGCACATTGGTCTCTCATTTGCTACATTCGCATTCTTGGTAATCCACCTGATTTTACAACTCAAATCGGTGGGAAACAAGCCATCGAAGCTGCCATGTCATAATGATACAGATTAAGTAGCAATTTTTTTTTTATTTAATATCGGTATTACAGAGTGTTTCAAAAGCTATACAATAAACTATACAATAAACTAAACATTATACATTGTTTAGTAGGTTACATGTATCGGTACGATAGTATAGAAATGACTAAATAGACCATGTTTCGTTGCGTTCTTATAATATATATCTCGGATTTTTATGCATTTTTTTTTTATAAATATTGCATTTTCGTATAATTGTCACAAACAAGAGCAAGGAACAGACCAGTTATATCAAACTTAGCAAAAATCAATCGATTAATTTGATTAATGTGAGCCTATCAAATTATTAGCCTGAATCTCTGAGTGGTTTCAAACTACGTTAAAGATGTACAATTCCTGGACGAACAACGTCTCATATTTCCCCGTTATGTTACGAGTAGATATTTCTTTAAACTATACGAATAGATTTAAAATAGATTGTTTTATGTTCTATTCTATTGAACGACCCCCCAAAATGTCTAGTAGTGAGCAACGAGTCGGGAAAGAAAGGGATATTGTTTGAGAAGAAATGCTGATTCTCCTTCTGCTGCCGTCTCGTTTCACTCAATGGGATACTCTTAGCATAAGTTAAACTTTAACCGTCTTGTGCCATTCTTGCCTAGAGTTCTGAAAGTGAAAAGATGAAGGGGGTTGACTTGTCAAGAATTAAAAAAGAGAGAGAGAGAGAGAGAGAGAGAGAGAGAGAGGAGAGAGAGAGAGAGAGAGAGAGAGAGAGGAGAGAGAGAGAGAGAGAGAGAGAGAGAGAGAGAGAGAGAGAGAGGCCTTGCGAAAAATGGCTGATCACAACATGAGATCTATTACTGTTAGAAACGGTGAATGGTGATTTGTTTATGTTTTAAACATTCTAAAACATTCAATTAAAAAAAAAAAAACAATGGGGCAAAACTGTGTACAATCTGGCCTTTTCCCAACCTGATTTGCAAAGAGACAGAAGACCATTTTTCTGTAGAGCAACAATATTTGATTAAGCACTTTCACATGACAATAAGAAATTAATGTTAAGTTTAATAGTCCAGCTAAGGAAGCCACAGAATGAATACCCCCTCCCTTCCCCTCATAACTTTGGCTTGCCATCTTTTTCATTAAGTGCATTAAGAAAAAAAGAAAACAAGAAAAAAAGATCACATTTATGAAATCTACAAAGTCAGGAGGAATAAGGAATGTTGCTTGACATCTGACACCAGAAATTGCAGAGTTTGGAGAAATGTATTTCCATCTCACATTTAAAAAGTGAAAATGCTACGGGCTGTTTTCATTTGCAGTGGGGTCTGGTTAGCCTACATGATGTTTAGACTTGGAAGAGAATGTAAATATGTAAATGCAAATAGCATGTTTTTAAGTGTTTGGAATCTCAAATCAACGATTGTTTCAAGTTAAAATCGCAAAATCTTTTGCTAAAATTGATTCATTTTCTTTCGCAGCAGGTCAAAGGACAGAAAATCTGTGGGAAGCTCCAATCACGTGATTGACAAGTCCATGCAACTGGACAGGAGTTCACAGGCTCTCTTAGTTTGAACCTTCACAATGCAGAAAGCCACTTATTATGACAATGCTGGGCTTTTCGGAGGATATTCGTACCCTAAATCTGACTCCTATACATATGGTTCTACACACCAAGGCTTCTCATCCTCCAGCATAGAAAATGACTATCAAAATCCAATCTGCCCCATTCAAACCACATCAGTCCGGCCACCAGCACATAAAAACGGAGACATCAATGGAAGTTGTATGCGACCAAGTGCCAGCCAGGGCAACAGCCAGCCAGAGAGCATCAGCGAGCAACAGCAGGCCGCTCCTTTAGCAGCCAGCTCACCCAGTCCAAACACCAACTCTACACAAAAAAAGAAATCTCCCAGCTCCACTGGCACTGCCACCCCAGTCATCACCAAGCAGATTTTCCCATGGATGAAGAGAGTCCCGCCAAAACGCAAAGCAGAAAAGCACCAACTGCCCAACCACAGGTATGTGTGTGGCCAACCCGAAATCTACACTTGCAGACAGCTATTATCATTATGACCTAGTTCTTGTCCTTTTGTTGGTCTTTCTTTGGCCTTTAAGTGATGTAACACAATTAATCCATTGCACATTTCTGCTCTCTGTGTTCAGGAGAACCCTGCGATGACAAGAGTCCACCTGGCCCTGCCTCGAAGCGAGTGCGCACTGCCTACACCAGCGCCCAACTAGTTGAACTGGAGAAGGAGTTTCATTTCAATCGCTACCTGTGCCGTCCCAGAAGAGTGGAGATGGCCAATCTGCTCAATCTCACCGAGCGCCAAATAAAGATCTGGTTTCAAAACAGGCGGATGAAGTACAAAAAAGATCAGAAATCTAAAGGCATAATGCATTCTCCCTTAGGACACTCTCCGGACAGAAGCCCGCCGTTAAGTGGCTCGAATCACATTGGATATTCTGGTCAGCTTCCAAACAGCCTAAGCTACGACGCGCCATCTCCGCCGTCATTCGCCAAACCGCAACAGAACATGTACGGTTTGGCAGCCTACACGGCGCCATTGGGCGGCTGCTTACCGCAACAGAAAAGGTACCCGGGAACAGAGTACGAGCACCACAGCATGCAGGGCAACGGCAGCTTTGCCAATGCGAATTTACAAAGTAGCCCTGTGTACGTCGGGGGAAACTTCGTTGACTCAATGCCAGCCTCGGGCCCCATGTTCAACCTCGGTCATCTTCCCCATCCCTCATCCGCTAGTGTGGACTACAGCTGTGCCGCTCAGATTCCGGGTAACCACCACCACGGACCGTGTGACCCGCACCCCACATACACAGACCTCAGCTCTCACCACGCGTCTCAGGGAAGGCTGCCCGATGCGCCCAAACTCACGCATCTGTAAGGATCCCGCAAGCGCGAAGTCGCTCTTTTATTACCTCACTAGTTAAACTAATTTATAAAACTACACTCTGAGAGAAACATACCGTATTATCCTGTATTATTATTATTATTGATATGACTATTACTGCTATGATTGTAATTATTTTTAAAAAATAGCTGTGGTCCATCTTGACTGTTGACGATACACGCGGTTATTTGTTGTTTGGTTCTTGGAAGAACCGTATTGGCAAAACGAGGGCAATTTCCATAACGTGTTACTTGAAGGTAAGTTCTGTAGATTTGACAGTATAGGCATCCGTCTTTATAGAGATGGGATTTGTAGAGGAAAAGAACCATTGCGTCTTTGTTCTTCTCACGGGTTCTTCCTGTTTTCTCCATTACAAATACCGTTATTTATTATTTCCCTCCAGCGTTTATATTGACTGAGTATTATATTTATTATTTGTCGTTTGTAATGCACATTATTTATCTTCTCATGTATATTATTTATATAACAGTTGTAGAATTTATTTTGAGCAGAAGCCGTTGAACTGGTGCAAAACAAGGTGATACAATGTGGGACTGGTGTATTTCTTTCTTCATTCGGTAATAAAATATTGTGAAACTGAAGAATTAACAAGAATCTCGAAATTGTAATTATTGTTATTATAGGCTACATTGGGAATTTGGCAATCTTTCATTATTGCCATGGTTAACAAACACCAGCACGTAACGACACATCCTCACGTCCGTAATAAATGTTATTTTGTAAGTTGCACTGTCCATGCATAAAATGATGAAATTGTAGCGATATGGAAATGTTATATTTTATTGTGTTAAACATTTTGTAAATAAAGTGCTTAAGCTAAACACATGCAATTACAAATGCTACATCAATATATTCATTAATGCATTTTCATATTTAGGATTTAGGATTAATTGAAATTAACATCTTCGTATTATTTTGTGAATATGAATAGATTTCCAACTTGGATATCGCCCAACTTACAAGGCGGAGGCGCCATTTTGGAAACATAAGGATAGTAAACAAAGGAGGCACCTTCTCTCTCTCTCTCTCTCTCTCTCTCTCTCTCTCTCTCTCTCTCTCTCTCTCTCTCTCTCTCTCTCTCCCTCTCTCTCCTCTCTCCTCTCTCTCTCTCTCTCTCTCTCTCTCTCTCTCTTCTCTCTCTCTCACCCCCATCCAGATGCGCGTGAATGTGCGCGTACCCGTGTCACGGCTGTCCACAAAACACAATAGTAAACCTCACCAGGCTTTGCAATTTACATTTGGTAATATTAAGAGAAGTGCATCACCATAAAATTTGAAACAGATTAACGAATGTTTTTTTTTATGATTTGGGAAATTGGGAGATTTCACAGATAAATTCCCCACTGGTTACTTATTAAATACCTAAATTTAAATATGATGCCATCCTTTGCTAAACTAGTGCCATGTGCAAATCTAGATTTAAAATATAGGTTTTTTTTCTTGAGCAACATTGTTGTAGCAATTTTTCAAGATTAAAGTATTGCTAATCATGTTTTTTAATAGATTGGGATCTCAATGGCAATTCTGATACAGAGCAAGTGTTTTGTCTTATAAACAGTTTGATATAACATTAACCTACACCACTGCGCATGCATTAATACATATAGGTCTATGTATTTTAAAATGCACCTTATAATGTGGTAATGAATAGCCTAAAGCGGCACTGCCTTTGTAAGCACTGGCAAGCCGTCTCTAACAGAACAGGCTCTTTCCCGGCTTCCCCTAGCGAGGCATTTCAAAGCTCATTAATCAAAAACTCGTCGCTTTCAGTCTCGCTACTGATTCCAGCTCCTTATGAACAAAGCTTTTTGCTTTCTCAACTGTGGAAACACATTTCAAACTGCAAGAGGCCAAACTTTGTCCTGAGAGAGAGAGAGAGAGAGAGAGAGAGAGAGAGAGAGAGAGAGAGAGAGAGAGAGAGAGAGAGAGAGAGAGAGAGAGAGAGAGAGAGAGAGAGAGAAGAGAGAGAGAGAGAGAGAGAGAGAGCACACACTGGCGTCAATGGTATTGGTATGGATGAGAGACAACTCAAAGCTCAACCACTGAGGGTAAGGACATATATATTCAATATTCCCACAATATTCTAAATAAAATATCGATCTATTTAATCACGACTAGGAAAAAAACATCGCATGGGAACCAAAATGTATCCTGAACACAGATTCAAAGTTTTCCAATGATGCACAGGAGGAAAATGTGTTGAAATGAAAAAGAAAGGTCTCTTATGTGACATTGGATTAGTTTCCCGTGGTTATATCCACTTTTATAATGAATTGTTGGTTGCGCAACGTGAAAATATACCTTCTGACATCAGCAAGCAAGTGTTTGATTATCACAATTTTTATCCGTATTTTTTTAAAGAATTTATATGTATTTCTATTTTTCCTATATATATATACAGGTATCTGAGGATTTTACATTTTCATTGCATTGCATTGGTATATATATATTATTTTTTTTCATAAAGGTTCCAAAAGGGTTTTTTCCTCAGTGATTCAATAGAAGAACCATTTTTGGTTCCAAAGAACCTTTCAATGATCCGTTCTTAAGAGTTATTTCTTCTTAATTCGAAGAACATTTTAACAATCTATAAAGAATCGTTTTCCACTATAAAGAACATTTTGTGCAATGGAAAGATTCCATGGATGTTAAAGGTTCTTCATGGTTCCATTGATGCCAATAAAGAACCTTTATTTTTAATAGTGAATAGGCTGGATTTTAATAAATATGTACATGGAATAAATTGGTTCATGTTCTGACGCACACACACACAAAAAGTAATAATAAAAAGTGAGTCCTTACATCTTTCCTCTTCTGCATTTAGGGATAACATACAACCTGAGACATATAAATAGATTGCCTATAAATAGTTGTGCCATTTATTATGCTGTTTACAGAGAGATTAGGACCAGATCATTTTCAGCTCATTTGGACCATCAACTGGAAGTCAGATCAAAGAGCTCCAGATGCTTCTTATTTTAGGTAATGCTTTTTCATATATCCCAATGACAAACACACCCACAAACAGGCCTGTTAAATTTGACTAGCAGGCAGTGGAGTTCATTGTCTATCGAGGTCTAAAACACCAGACATCATTTGCGGTCTTATATGTTAAATTCGGGATTTAATCCCGCGCTTGTCTTGTGGATTCAGAAAACCACGCTTTGCCTTCATTTCCTCTAGAATGTCACAAGTTCTGAGAAAGCTGAACCGCGCGGTGGCTCATCTTATTAGTTATGGGCTTTGAAAGAAGCAACCAACGAACTGATCCCACGTCTGTCTCTAAACAAATGTGCCCAATTACGCTTTATTTCACTCCGTAACGGCTTAAAATAGGCGCTCGATAACACGTTACAGAAAAAGAGTGCAAGTCGCAGTTTGAGTGCTGCAGTTGTCATGGGTATTTGGTAGCTTGAGCTCATCAATCACTGATTGTGCACAATTTTTCCTCGACAGCAGTTCCGAGTCTTCCGAGGGGAGAAGCCAGATGCGCTGCGTCTATCTTCAGCTCAAAAGAGACAAAAACCGCAGAACCAAGCACTCAATTCATCACACGATATAATGATGAGAGAAGCATTTATTTTATTTATTATTTTTACTTTTTATGATTGTCGTACAACGCACACACTATTGAAATACACGACAAAAATACCAAACATTAGCTTAATTTAGATACACTACACTTCAGCGTGGATACTATATTCATTCATTTTAATTGAATAATGCCTTTCTATTAGTGGCCTGTGAATTTGATTCTGAGGCCCCTGACAATCCTGCAAAACAATTTCAGTTTGTCAGCAAAGCAAATCATTTCTTGCCAAGATGTTGGGGGGTGGGAATAAAGGGGTATATAAATCCATAATAGTCCAACGATATACACTGAGCTATAGGCTCGACACATGGGCCGCTCTTGATTGGTCCGAGGAAGAGGAGGCCCCTCCCCTCGTTGTTGAAGGCAATATTTACATGTTGAGCCAGAAAGTACAGTAAGTAATGAAGACAAGCGACGCGAGCCATCATTCACCGTTTAAAGTGGCGCTTTAAGAGACATAATGACCTCGTTCTTCAACTGTTACCCAGGTGGGAACTTTATGACTTTCACGGCCGAGCACTGTCAGGATCAGAGGAGGACTGCGGCCCGTCTTACCCCGGAGGCACCCGAGAGAGACTGACGAGAGGCATTCTGGATCATCATGTCAACACCCGATTAACCTCGGACAAGGTTCTTTTCAGATGCGTTATGATAGAAATGCTAGTGAGTAATGCTACCGAACTAGGTTTAAGATGTTAAGGCAAAGCGATAAAAAAACATATGCATGTTATAACGCGCAGTGTGGGGGTTCCCAAAGTTTCTCAGTCCCGGGTGGGTCGCGGCAAGTTTTTGGAGATGGGAGCAAACAGGAGACTTGATTTACTCGTTCAATTGGACAAAATATCTCAAAATGAGTACGTTTTCTTGGGATGATGTTTTGCGTTTTAAAATGTAGCATATAGCTATAACAAATAGCCTATAATAAATAATGTCCGTATTACATTGTCTTTTTTTGCAGGTAACAGACATGCAAACTGGTCGACCAACACTAATCTCACTAAACAACCCACTGAACTGGAGGAGGAGTTTCAGTTCCACAAGTACTGGGCAAATCTAGAAGAACTGCGATATCTCTCGCTGTGCGCCTGAGAGAGACTCATCTGTCTTAATGCCCTTATTGATTTGCACACTGTAAAGTTGTAAAGTCGTAAAGTTATGACAATATGTGTTTTTTTTTTCATTGATTTAGCTCATGAAAATAAGTTAAGCAAATTTCAACTTTTTTATAAAGTTTTTTTTATAAGGATTCAACTAATTTTTTTAAGTAAGTTTAATGTAATTTATATTGGAATGACTTAAACATCCAGTTTGTGCTTTTGATTGTGCTTAAAAAAACAAGGCAGCTAATTTTATATATATATATATATATATATATATATATATATATATATATATATATATATATATATATATATATATATATATATATATATATATATATATATATATATATATAATATTAAGCAATGTGATAATAAAACTATGCACTTTTTTAAACTTACATATTTTGATGGAGCTTTCATTTTGAATTAATGTATGTTTAGAGCTAATGTGATAATAAAACTATGCACTTTTTTAAACTTACATATTTTGATGGAGCTTTCATTTTGAATTAATGTATGTTTAGAGCTTATAAAACAGGCATTTCGCTTAATCACAACAGTCCACTTCTTAGCTAACTGCTTTTTTTAGATGAGCAAATTTTTGTACCAAAGAGTTATTATCCTCACACTGGTATGTATTTGACATGTGATCAGATCATTTTAAACTCAGGAGTTTGTTGTTATTGGTGACTCAAATTATTAAACTTTTATTAAAAATCACTGAAAAATCAACTATATATATTTTTTTATGTTGAATCATAAACTAATGATTAAAAAAAATGGTATTCCAACCCCAACCCGTGTTCTTGCAGAGAATATTTTGAACACATGAAGCAAGTGCAGAATATGAAGATCTCTGTGTGTCAGTTCAGACTGGTAATGTGAACTCTATCGACATGTATTCAGGACTGCCACACTTATGCATTCAATATATCAGATGAAGAGATTAAAACATTACGACAGAATTAATGGTGTGTTAACAAATGGTAGGCCTGATCTTCTTTCAAAAAAAAAAAAAAAAGATGAGAAGATAAAAGTGTAGTTTGGTGTGAAGTAAAACATTCTATAGAAATAACTCAAGAACTGTCATTGCCAAGTCCTTCTTTATCCCCATGTGCCTGAGTTTGATATAACAGGGGTCTATAGTGTTACTAGCTCAGGAACAGTGCAGTCCGTATTAATGATTAAATAGCAAAGCTTGACTGGTGTATAGTTGGTTCTACTAGGAAAGAGTATTTTTGGCCTGCTCATCCTAAAAGTCATCACAAAAGGTCAGACACGTCTGCTGGATTTGTTGTAAAATAGCTGAAACAGCAATGTTGTGATGTTTAGTTGTAAAGCAATGCCCTTTCACCAATGACTCTTTAGCGTGAGAAAAAAGAGCATGAAAATGAGTGAAAAGCCTAATGTTAGCAGGTCTCCATACATCATCACATTACATTATGGCCTCCATTTGGGGCGCAGCATCATGCTAGAGTTGTCTGCAAATAATGAAGACTAATAGTTACTAGCTATGAGTTTGCACACACAAACACAGCCATATATAATAAGTATTCATTATATAGTGTTCATAACAGTGTTATGACAAATGATTTTCAATTGCACCACAAAAGAAAAATTTACAAAAATGTCTTCCATTTTATATATATATATATATATATATATATATATATATATATATATATATATATATATATATATATATATATATATATATATATATATATATATATATACACACATATACACATATACATATACATGGTACCACTTTACAATAAGGTTCATTAGTTAATATTAGTTAACTACATTAGTTAGCATGAAAATGAACAGCTGTATTTCTATTAACTATGTTAACAAAGATTAACAAATACAGTAACAAATGTATTGCTCACGGTTAGTTCATGTTAGTTAATATATAAACTAATGTTAACTAATGAACCTTATTGTAAAGTGTTACTATCTGTATATATGTGCCATGTATGTTTTTCCACATGTGCAAGATTTTCAGCATATGTATATTTCACTGACCAGCAGTTGATACTTTTGATTTATTTTTATCATTAGGATATTTAACCCAGCCAATGTCTCTCTCTTTCTGAGGCTGGTCCTTCCTTTCTCCTCCACCAACCTGACAGACAAACTGATCATACAGGAAAGATGCCATAAATTACAGAAGCACTATACCACTCCGCATACAAACACCACCCCCACCCTCAATCCATATGGATGTCATCCTTTATGGCATTCTCAGTGGGAAATTATGAAGGAATAAAACACATCTTCATTTGTCTTTTATTTGGCTCTGCGATGAGAGATTCAGACACAGAACATCATCATATTAGCCCTCAGACGTGCCGAGAAATGGATTGTTCTGGAAAATGAACCTGGCTTAGCTATAAATTACACCGCTGGATTCTGAGCTATGTGTTATTTTGTTTAAAACAGAGTCTGATTGAATTAATGCTCTAATTTATGTGGAGTAGGACCAAGTGCACCTATTACAGTAACAGGGTTTGGAATTTAATCTGTCTGCTTGATAAAGAATGAATCTCTCTGCTTTTCATTTGTAATCCCAGACACGTTATTTCTGTAAAATGGCCTCCCACTATTAAATATGAAAAATGGCTGGCGGACAGCTTCGTTCATTGGTTTGGGTTTTAAACGTCACAGTCTTTCTCTTCGAAAAGGAAGTTTAAAAATGGGCAATTAAACATCTTATCAAGAGCGGGAGACACCTATGTGAGTGCAGAAAAGATCTCTATCATCCTCACTTCCACAGGTATAACTACAGAACGAACCTGTTCTTCTATCCATGCACAGCTCTGCTCCACTGCATTACGTTAGATGATGCTTTTAGGATCTCTTTCAGAAGGGAGCCGATCAGGTTGCATGTTAGTAGACAGATACAAGCTGCAATAACCCATAATAAGCCCTCCAGTCACGGAGTCTTTATGAAAATGAAACCCGAGATTAGTTCTCTGATTGTTAGATCTGTCAGTTGGGGATCCACTTCATATGTCTGGTTTGGAAATGTGTTGATATTTTATATTATGTTACATGTATGTTTGAAAAGGGAAAGCAAACAGAAGTGTCAGGTATCTGAGATGGAAAGCAAAGACTGTCTGTAATGTAACAAAAAACAATCTCATGGAACTATTTTATGTTTTGGTAAATTGGCTAATTGTATCTCGTTTGTACTTTTCTAAGTATCTAAGTGAATCTAAGTAATGGTTATGTTTAGGGGTGAACCTTCATGTTTTCTAAAAAATAAAACCGTATTTTTAGGTATTTTAGAGCCATTCACATTCATTAAAATAAAGTAGTTAGGTTGATTCATTTATTAAATAAATACAAAAAAAAATATGTTTGGCTTGAATAAAACCAGTTAATTTAGATTTTTAGATTTTTAAATTAGATTTTTTAAGTTACAATATTTCAGTGTGTTTTGAGGTTTGAGAATTCATTTTGCACATATTATATAAACTCATCCCTCTGGTGCTCTTTGGACATTTTTGACTGAAAAAATCTGTGACTTACAAAAAAAATGTTTTTTTAAAATTTCTTACTTCATTGGAATGGTACAAAACTTGGTAAAGGTTTTGGCACTTTCTATGTGAACACGCAAAAAGGTTCAATGGTCCTGTAAAAATTAGTCACACTCAAAAATGAGCACATATGAAATGAATGTTAGACGAATTTCATCTAGTGGAAACTTTTGGTACTGCAGCCAAAAAAAATCTTACTGTAAGATATTTTTTTTTTTGAGATATCAAGCTCAAATTGGGAACACAACTTGTTTAGATTCATAGCTTTAATTTTTTCCCCAATTTTAGAGTAAATGTAATTTTGAAAATATATTTCATATAAAAGTTAAAAATAGTATTTTTGTGCATTTTTCATAACAATACGTGAAATTCTGTCACTTAAATCTGCCAAGTGTCGTCTTTGAAAAGAGATCAAACTTAAGTCTGTGCTCTAAAGCATTCAAGAATTACGACAGTTTAAGTTGGACATTTAATTTTAAGGTCTATGCTCAATATATGAATTATAAATACAGCGTAAATATAATTTAGTATAAAAAAATCTCCCCAAAATACAAAATATTAAATAAAAAACATTATCAAACAAAAATATAGTACATTCATTTCATTGACAACCCTCACAATTCGCTAATTTTTGACCAATACGCGAAGAGCACCATAGTATTTCTGGATGAATATAAAACACATTAAGACTCTTTGTATCTCTTGTGCCCTTTCCATTGAGCTCTTGTTCAGGCAAGTCCTCTGGGTTGAGCAAAGGAGCTCGTCTTTGGGTGTGAGCCGGATGGGTAATTAGTTCTGGGCAGACGGGGTCCATTATAGTTCATGTTATGATCACACAAAATGGCTGAAAAAAGCCCACGTCGTTTGCAGGGGATCTCAGGAGCCTTCATTAGGAAATCTGATTCTCAGCGGATTCTCTCTCTCCGTCACACACACATACACACACAAACACACACACACACACAGAACTTGATGATAATGGAGCATTAGGGGGATATGTCATAATACTGAAAAACAGGGTGTTTATCTTCATGGAAAAGAGAGAGAGAGAGAGAGCATTGTGTTTGTGCAGACTGTAGTGCGAAAGACCATACGTCACCATACAAATTCGATGCATAATGTATGCACAAGGAGGGTGAACAGGTTATTATCTGTTAGTGGCAAGAACATAGTAATGTACTTAATCAATATCATGTTCTCTCACAGGGACAACCTCGCTTACACATGACAAGAAATGACATGGAGATATATTGAACCACAAGTCTGAAATCACTGCCCATTTCTTACACAATCTAGGGCAAAAACTGTAAGTGACATTGTAGTGATAAATTCACAGAGCTTTGGTACGTTGTATTTTAATCATAGTCCAACCACACACACACACACACACACACACACACACACACACACACACACAACACACACACACACACACACACACACACACACACACACACACACACACACACACACACACACACACACACACACACACACACACACACACACACACACACACACTCTGTGAGGTTAAATTATTCTACACTCTAGCAGTATCCATTTGATTTCATTTGTAGCATGTCTTGTGGGCAGCAGGGGTGAGAGACCCTTGGCAGTGCTGGGAGTGGAGCAGCGCACATATCTAGTGTGTGGAGACACAGAATTGACAATGCATCTATCTTTGAATAATGTAAATGTCTGGAGAATGCAGTGTCTGAGGAGGACAGAGCGAGCGCGGGACACTGGGGGTGGGGGGTGAGCAGGACCTGGGCTGTCACCAAACCCTCCCTCCCTCCCCCATCCCGTTCCCGCTACCGTTCCACTCGTTCGGCCCGCGGCAGATCCTCACAGCTCATTTGCGGCAGAAACCAGCAGGGAGTTTGCAGTACAAAATGCAGCCAAGCTCACCGTTCATGTTTCTTTCCTTATCTTGCAGCACATTTTACACACTTACTATTTTCTGTTGAAATTCCATATTCACATACCTAAAAGGTGAACTTTAATTTCTACATGACTAGATCGTTGGTTTTAATTGCTTTAGTTCTGGCAGGTCCCGTTACTCAAGCTCACATCATCTGCTGACTCTCAGCTGATACATGTCTACCAGTGATGCGCGGGTCAATGTATAAACAACCCGCAGCCGACCGACGTTTTCAACTAATCCGCCCGCAACTTGGACCGCAAAAAAAGAAAGAAAATATTGTACCCGACCCGCTTCCTGACCCGCATTTTTTAAAAGTAGTAAATAATCATTGTAGCGTCATTGGGCCATAGACGTAGGAACTAGGGGTCTATCATCGCAAGAAGTAGGGCCTACACATGACAAAGCCAGCACTTTGGTCATCATCTTTCATTATTTCGGCAAATGTCTCCCACACTTTGCTCTTTCTATTTGTGTATTTGTGGAGCTTCCACTCCCCAGTCTTCACCTTTTCTCTTGCCGGACTGTCTCAGACTATCTCTCTCTCAGACTGAGCTCGTGCGTCATCTTCACGCCAGTTATTCAGCCAATAAAGTGTAGGCCTATGTGTTTCATATAAAATTGTGTCTAGTACTATATAAATTACAAAAGTTTAATTGGCATCTTTATTTCAAACGACCCGACCGACCGCGACCCGAATTTCATTACAAATATTTTTGTATGACTCGTAACCGCGGGTGACGGCAGGCTTATTTTGGATCAACCCGCGTATCACTGACGTCTACCTATAGGAATACGACGCCTATCACTGTATACATATATATAAGCTCCTCCAGTATTATCAGCAGCTGTCGCGTTTCTCAGGAGCGAGTTACCCTCCTCCCTCCCCAGCTCCACCTCTCTCAGTCAGGATTTGGCCTTCTGAGTGCCCTTGAATCAGAATAAATTCTCAAATTATGTTGTACTTAAAATCTTGAATTAATGATATCTGCAATACATTCATGTTGGTTCTGTTGTGTTTACCCTTAGGGGGTTATTGCTGCTCTTATCCATGCTAGGCTGCATGAACGGCCGCGCAGAAAAGAACCATACCGCCAATCCAAACTGTGTGCTAACTGTCAATCATGTTTGACTATAGTGGTCCTGACAGAACATGTCTTACTTGGCAAAATCACAGTGACCCTGACTTTGATATAGCGAGAAACAGCAATGGCGTTTATATTTCTCAGTAAAATCAACCTATGAATGGCTTACATGCAATTGTCTCTGTATAGTAAACCAACCGGTAATTCGCTAGCATTTTGCGACATGGCTAATTCACGAATTCACATGACCTCCCTCGTACCAATTCATACGATTTTTGCTAAAACATACATATTTTACAAGTTGCCCAATTCGAATGAATTTGTACGAATGACCTACCCCTCACCTCGCCCCAAAACCTACCCATCACTGGGGTTTAGACAAATTGTACGAATTGGCGATAGCGTTGATTAAACTGGATCACAAAAAATCACACACAGACATTTCAATGTGAAAAACCAACCAGAGTATTCATCTTCAGAGGAAAGTGAAAGGCATGACCTTTAGCAGGAACCACTACACGCGATTACACATGCTGTTTGTTACAAATGTTTTGCTTGGTTGAGTCAGGTCTGTGCTGCGTACGCATATGTTTGTGTCTGTGGTTCAAGATGTTTGTTGTGTGTGTGTGTGTGTGTGTGTGTGCGTGCGTGTGCGTGTGCGTGTGCGTGTGTGTGTGTGTGTGTGTGTGTGTGTGTGTGTGTGTGTGTGTGTGTGTGTGTGTGTGTGTGTGTGTGTGTGTGTGTGTGTGTGTGTGTGTGACGTATGGTGCGAACAGTGAAATGGATGGGAGCTGGCAGGCAGACAGTGTTGTTCAGTGAGGCAAAGTGCCAGTAAATTGTTTGTCTTCTGCAGTGCAATCCTATAATTCTTCTGGGAGAGGATGACATTGTGCTTGCCAAAGAGAATAATGATAAATGAGCTAAAATCAAACAGGGAGATTTTGGGATGCGTCCTGAGCGGCAGTATAATCTGAATACATTTGCTGTCCCCTGGCTGATCCTGTTCCCTCCTGCTCAGCACCATGCTACCTTTAAAGTGTCTGACCCGCATTTCCACACAACAGCAGAGGACACGTACAATAGTGCAAACATTTACATTTTATATCTGTGCCATTAATCAACATCTCCAACAATCTGTATTGTTTTCAGATGGGGGAGGGGCGTTTCTGGTGTACACGACTGACACATTGGCTTCTGTTTAGTATTGTCCCTCTCGTATGCATTGAAGAACAATATGTCTGCCTGTGTGAGGGCTCCAATGTCCAGTAGAGTGTGTGTTTGTGTGTCTCACCATCTGTTTGGTCCCCCGAGTGTCAAAGAAACATGGTTCCACCTTGCTAGCACCAGTCGCCAACATGGTGGTAGCCGGGTTTAATCCGAGTGAATGGTTTTTATGCTAAATGAGAATAAAGCTTAAATATAGTGAGCATCTTAAAGAGCTTCCTTGTTTAGTGTGGGGGTATATCATGAGAGGAATATGAGGCAAATCATGTCGACTGGGAACCAGTAAAGCAATGAGGTGTGTCCAGAAAGAGCTTGGGAGCGCTGTTAGAGACGCCGCTGGACCCACACACACAATTTCACAATTCAGCCCATTTAACACATCACCGCAGCCATGGGAACACACACTGGTGATGTCACACACTGTTTATTTGAATGCACATCTGCAGAGTACTAAATAAACATCAAGCCCACCTTTACAAAAAAGTACAGGGCAACACAACACAATACATCACAGAGCAACACAGCACATAACATATCAGGACAACACATTGCATAACAGCACAGCACATCACAGGGCTACACAGCACAACACTACATGAAAACATTACATTATATAATGTAATATAATGTAATGTGTTTTCATGTTGTGAAACATGAAGCAACAGGGCAATACAGCACAACATATTCAATAATAGGGCGACATCACATAACAGCACAGGGAAACACCGCACAATACATCATATCACATCACAAAACAGCACAGGGCAATACAGCACAACATATCACAAAACAAGGCAACTGAGGAAAGCAGGGCGTGGACGAGAGCCGGAGAGTGGAAATGAGTTATACCGGTCTCCAGTCCCATGGAGGAACTCCAGAAGGATAAAAGGAGTAGTGACAACAGTGCAATATGACTTATGTTGTGTTTTATTATGTTTATTTGTGGCAGTCATCCGTGAGGTGCTGCTGCTTTACTTTTGTTTTGTTGCTTGTATATTTTGTGTTTGTAGTTTTACATTGAACTTTCGCTGGCTCCCACCTCTTTCCCTGAGCCTTTAACTTTGTTATAGCAATATATCACAGAACAGAATAGAATAATACATCACACATTTCAGTTCATCACAGGGAAACACTCACATCACATCCACCTCCCATGCTGGAAATGGCGGATCGAATCCCGCTCGGAGTTTGAGTAGCGGAGGATCTACATTGGTGCTGTGAAGTTTAGGGGGGTGATTGTATCCTGCTGAAAAATATAGCATGAATTCCCAATGCTATCTCATGATCTCCCTCGTACGAATTCGTACGATTTGTCTAAACCCCAGTGATGAGTAGTTTTAGGGGCGGGGTGAGGGGTAGGTCATTCACACGAATTCAAACGTAAAATATGTACGATATAGCAAAAAATCTAATAAATTCATACCAGTGAGGTCATATGAATTCGTACTAATCTTTTCTTTCTTTCTAAATCTAATCTTTCTTTCGTACACCTCGTAAATATCGTACAAATTGCCTTGAGATCGGGTTGGAATCGGGTACTGCTGGTCTGAGGTGTGTTTCCCCCTTACAACGACGTAACTCGCTGCTTAACTACCATAGTACGATGCATCATTGAAGAAATCAACTAGCCAGTCTGGACTGTTTTCCGAAACCATATTGTGGAAAAGTAGTGTTTCAGCCATGTTGGTTAATGATGTCACGCATATGGTGGAGCAATAACTTATTTTAATTAATCTGTTTGAGATCTAATTAATGCTAGATGCTTTTCTGTAAATTATGGACATGGCATCTGAGGACTATTTCTCATTTCTCTCAGTTATTTTGCTTTATTTCCAGGTTCAATCATAGGCTCATTCTTACGTTCTAGAGCATGTTAGCACATGCGTACTCTTCAAAATAAATGCTTTAAATCTCTTGACAAACTAAAAGACGTAAATTACATTTGTATGTATTCTAAATAAAATATATAGATTGTACTGAATGTCAGCTTGCTTATTTTGCTCAGGATAAGGATGTTTTAAGTCCACATATCATGTAAACGAGAAACTCTTCTTCTAACCACAGGGAGCTGCGTTCCAATCACACAAATTTGCGCTGCTGTTTGCGAATGTTGTGAACTGCTGATAACGACGGAACTTGCAACCATAGTTGGCTAACTATGCTTTCGGCAAACGCACCCCAGGCTGGTGGACCAGCACATTCATGCTGTTCGCAAGCACAACGGAGCTGGTGAAGCTGGTTCGCCAGCATGGTTTTGTGGAGTTGAGTGTGAGTAAGCCAGTTGTTTGCATACAAGCAGTGTTTTGGGACAAGCCTTGGTTTTGCTTGCATATTTCAATACTTAACACATTAATGATGTAAAGGAAAAACAATGTGAGATTAAAAAATATAATTGACATATTTTTCAATGCAAGTACATAATACTTAAAGCCACTTAATATAAAGTGGGACCAATTTGATTTTAATTGCAGTTGGTTTCATCTAAGTTTGTGTGACTGTTGTAGTTGTGTTTCTGCTCGTCTCTTCTCTTTGTTCTGTTCTCCCTGTTCCTCTTATCTTCAGTGAGTCTGCTTTGTAAAAAAAGGTGTGTCTAATGTTCAATCATCACTTGTAGAATGAATCTAGTTTATTTCACTAACTGCAACATTGCTTCAGCGTTACTTTTACTATAGACTGGGACCATATGAAAACTGAGAAGTGTTTGTTTAGCACTGAGGATTTTACTGTGTACCGTTGAACATGTTACCTGCAACATGTGTTTTTTTTTAAATAATCTATTAAAATTAATTGGATAATTGTCTTTTTAATATTTTTTACCTTGAACACACACTTAGAAACATTATATTTAATGCATGTGCAAGTTTTGCTTTCTGAGATCATACCATAGACTGTAAAAAATATGGACAAAGCGTCTGTGACGTCACCCATAGACTTTCTGAAGAACGGTTTTGAGGCTGTTTATGGCGGGTATGGGCGGCGCCATCTTGGAAAATCTTTTCAGAAAGGATACAGAGGTGGTGTGATGTGTTGTGTCAGATCATGGCCGAGACGTCAAATTTCAGGAATTCCACTCGGCGCAGCCCGTTATCAGCTGTCAATCAAGCTGTCAATCAAAGTTAACCACGCCCTTATTTGACATACATTTTAAATCTAAATACGATCTAAACTAACGAGTTAGAAAAAAATTCACCCCCCTCACAGTTGTCAGGCACTTGGAACCTATTGAGAAATACAATAAAAGCCCATGGGACCAACCTGTAAAAACATGAATTTATGCTGTGAAAACGGACATTTTAACATGGGGGTCTATGGACATTTGCTCACTTTTGGGACCGGCCCCTAGCGGATTTTCGATGTATTGCAGTTTTTCGCACTTTCGGTATAGGCTTCATTTTTCAGATTAGAATGTTGCCGCTTGGATCATACTAGCATCCAAAAGACAACATATGCTTGTCCACCAGCACACCAGCATCCAAAGCATGTAAAACATACCGTATGCTTTTGAACAGCAATACTAGGCTTTTCATCAGGGTAGTAAGAGCTGCAAGTAAACCTTACTCCCCTGGCCTCGAGAGAATATACAAAACACATCACAGGATCCCAGAGAAATGCATAACATGAACAGCACAACACACTGCTCACAACACAACACAGCCTACGTGTCTGACTCTGATGCAGCATGCATGCCACACACTCACTCTATCTCTCTAAGTATAATCAGTCTTATTCTGTGGTCTCTCTGTCTGTTCCGCCATGTCTCTGTGCTATTTTAATATAAAGCTATAAACTCCATTCCCACTATCATCACTCATTCTCTCGCTTCAGTCTCTGATCTGTGAGCCTCCGCTGTCAGTGCTGATTACATCACTGTGTCTAGTGTGTTTACACTGCTGTGTGAGTTTTTCAGCACAGCCGCTCCAATTCATTCAATACAAAAGAGAATCAGGCTCGACCTCACATCTACCTGTACATGTGCAATACACATGCACAACCCTGTTATCATGTTTATAGCTAAAACAAAAAAGGGCTCATAATGAGTAAGGCCTGCAGTTTCAGATCAAAGATGTTTTAAATATATTTAAAAAACCAGCATATAATTTCCTGTGTGGAGGAACAAATATAAGCACATTATAATGTCATTGATTTTAGACCTCATGAAACACAAGACACTACTCAAACTTTCCAGCAAGAGACATACACATTGACAAAGAACCTGCCATGAAAGAGAGAGTCTAATCTAACAAAACCATAAAGAAAACATAATATAGATTAAATACTAATTAAATGTAAGCCTTCAAGGTTCAAACAACAAACAACTGGATTGGACCTACGTTAATATGTTTACAATCCTCATCATAACCATGGCTGGAAAATGAAATCAAGTTATAAGCATTTCCAGATTTCAGTAATATGGGGAACTTTATGTCTAAGATAAATGAGAGTTGTACAGTTTTTTTGGAGTCAGCGAGGAATGAGGCGGTGTGATCTGTTTTTGCAAACAGAGAGATCTGTGCGAAGACAGCCGACTCTGAGCTACTGGCAATATTGTCTCAGACCTTGTGCTGCTATATAAAAGTCTCTGGACACAATTTAATTTCTGTCAGAGCTGAAACAGAGCTAACACAATGGATTTCTTTCAGTATTTTGCTACTGCCTCAAACTGAGTGGCTTTGTTTGGTGCAATTGCAGCCATTCTCTGTCTCTGATACTCTGTCTCTATCATTCATTCTTTCCTTCCCTCTTTATTTCTCATCCTCTCTTTCTCGGTGTCTAACATGCAGAAATGAGAACTCCTCCCGGACGTACTCTACTGTAAGATGGCGTAAGACTGGGTCAACCCAATCTCACAGGAAAAGGTAACTATTTGACCAGGTGGCAATTTTGCATGAATTTGAACAATGTGGTTTGTATGAAAATGTAAGATTTTTCGAAGCATGAAGGTTCACCCCTAATTCCACCTCTAAACAATACCATCCCTGGGAAGAGCACATAATAAACATACAAATTCATAAAAATTGTCCACCAATTCGCCAAAATGTAAAATAGGTATGAAATGCCATTAGATTAGTGTTGAACTGAGTACTATTGGTATACAATGCCAGAGCAAAGAAAGGTTTGCAACAGGTTTCAATTCTGCTATAATATCACTGATGTTTTGAAAATACTTTGATTAAGCAATATTTCATTCATACGTTCTTTCGTTCCTTCATTCAGAATAATTTGCACCAATGAAGAGAATAATGAGTGATCTACATATGATGTAGGGTAGACTAATGTAACTTTATGAGTAGCATAAAGTTACTCATACTTTATGAGTATGAGTAGCATTCCCACAGTATATGAGCCTCATCATCACTGCACAAAGCTCCATTGCGAGTGGTCAGTCTGCTCTTGAATAGACATTTTATAGAAAAATGGTTTGTCTTCCAAGACACCATAAGAGCAACATTTCAGACACACATCTCTGTAGATGGAGTTATGTGAACATCTTTCCTTTCTACCTCAGAATAAGGCAGTGTGTAGAGATGAACCAGGACCTGTTTTGAGTGGATAGTCCTGAAGTTAGAGAGATTTAGCAGGAGCATCTCAAGAAAGCATCTGTGTGCCGAGCTGTAGCACTTCATTAATCCCTGACACACTGTCCTACAAATCAATCTCACAATCTGTGTCCAAGAACCACTGACCTCCATCTGCTAAAACAGTGGATTCAGCCACCAAAACAAATCATTTCCTTATGTATGAAAGTACAGAAAACTGCTATGCTGGGGTGTGTTTCCCATACAACGTTGTAACTCAATGCTTAACTACCATCGTAGTTAATATCATATCATAGTATCATAGTATGATACATCATTGAAGAAATCAAGTCACGACTGTTTCCCAAAACCGTATTGTCACAAATTGGTCATTCAACACGTTGGTTAATAATGGCACGCAGGTGGTGGAATAATAACTACTTTAATTGAATCTGTTTGAGATCGAATTAATGGTAGATGTTTTGAATCTTTGAATCTCTTGATAAACTAAAATACACAAATGACATTTGTATGTATTCTAAATAACAGATATAGATTGTACTGAATGTCAGTTTGCTTATTTTGCTCAAGATAAGAATTTATTGAGTCCACATATCATGCAAACTTGAAACTCTTCTTCTAACCACAGGTCGAGAGCTGTCGTTCCGACCACATCTGCGATGCTGTTTGCGAATGTTCGTTAGAACTTTGTTTTCGGGAAACACCGACTCGTTGAACTGCTGATAACGAAAGAACCTGCGACCATAGTTGGGTAACAATGCTTTCGGGAAACACACCCCTGATCTGAAATACAGTCCAGAGGAATGCCTTCAGAGAATGTAAGAGGTCAGTGTTTGGAGGTGTTTCATCTATAAGAATAAATGTTGTGTATTTTCAGTTCTAGAGGTTATCAAAGAAGTTCTCCTTCCTTGCAAGACTGCGTTTGCTAACGGCCCCATGGACGGCCACCCAGGACTCTCTATTGATCTGGCTGCAGTGTGATTAAGTACAGTTTTACATTAAGGTCACTCCACTGCCTCTCTTTCTTTCGCTCTCCCTCCATCCCTCTCTTTTTTCCTGTTTGGAAGGGACACATGTGCAATGACAGACTTTTCTCCATACTAAAGCTTAAGGACTTTCCCCTAGTTTCACAGACAAGGCTTAAGCCTAAATACAAGTTTGAGCTGTTTTAACTGAAAGCAACTTGCAATGACAGACCTTATAATGTCACTGCCATTGTTTTGTCTCAAGATGCACACCAGGAATTGTTTGTTAAAAAAATCTTAAACTTCCCAATTGATTTTAAGTCTAATCCTGGATTAATCTAAGCCCTGTCTGTAAAACCAGGCCTGTGTTATAAAGGAGATCTCCAGTGTTATACTCTAAGTCCAAGACTTTATTGTCCTTGTCCGAGACCAAACGTCTGAGATCATTGTGAATTCACTGGTTTCTGACTTTTGGACCCCGCTGTATAATTCCCATGAATTTCAGTGTACTTTACTAACATACAGCTTGGGGAAAATATATGACCAAACATCAAAACTCATTTTACTCATATAAACCTGTCCTGCGCAACATGGCTTTAAAACCCATTAATCAGTGGAATGAGAGAAAAGAGACGGGATGAACAAAGAAAGAATATGTGTGAGAGTGTCTGTGTAGTTGTTTGTTAGTTGTGAATGTGGTGTGAAACCGGGTGTGTTCATGTGTTTGTGCATGTGTGTATGTGGTTAAATGTTTTATTTAATTTGGTGCGTTTGGTTGTCCTGCCCAGCGGTGCCAAAACGATCATTTCTGGACTGGCAGGTGATAAATAACACTCTCTATTATGATTAATACTGTTCGCCAGAGAGAGAGAGAGAGAGAGAGGGGAGAGAGAGAGAGAGAGAGGAGAGAGAGAGAGGAAGAGAGAGAGAGGAGAGAGAGAGAGGAGAGGAGAGAGAGAGGAGAGGAGAGAGAGAGAGAGAGAGAGAGGGAGAGAAGAGAGAGAGAGAAGAGAGAGAGAGAGAGAGAGAGGAGGAGAGGAGAGAGAGAGAGAGAGAGAGAGAGAGGGATAACAAACATTCTCAACTAAAACAACACAACTGCCAGGCAGGCAGGGAGTAATTGTTGCAGTATCATGGGAACTAAGATAGAGAAGGGAAAAAAACTCCCTTTCTTTCTCGTAAAATTACACTACATTCTCATTCTTTATTGCTTATATGAACTTACAGGTATAAAGAAGGCTATGGCCTACGAAACAAATATATTCTTGTGTATACTGTGTGTGGGCGAGTGTAACATTTATTTCCTTGCTTTAGTGAACGAGTCACTTTCTTTCAGGGTTGAACAAAGGCATTTCCTCCAAGGTAGACAGTGCCTCCTCAAAAAATTGGATATGAAAATTATCCATATTTTCAAAAATAAAACAATGTAAATATAACAAAATGTGACATTAAAAATTGTGAAAGTCACTGGTTTTTCTTAAGTAACGGTGTCCAACAGAGACACCAGCAGCGGGACGCCACGTCTCTCTTGCCTCCCCTGAGGCTATTGAGTTCCCTTATCGAAAAGGGAACTTCGAGATGCGTCGAAACGCTGCGGGAACGCCTTCTGCGTGATTGCGTCTGAAGCATCTATGCCAACTAGTCCAATGGAAAAAGGGAATGAGCGTCACGGGCGGGTGACGTCATGACCAGGAAAGGATAAGAGCACTTCCGCTGCTCGCCGGCATTCATGCTTCTGTGCCTCAGCAAGCGATCTGTGTCAAACTGTCCCTGTCTATTTATTGTTGTCTGTTGCAATATTGTTGGTATCGTTATGGCGAAACAAATGTACAAACAGTGTGTTCCTCCCTGCCCGCGTTTATTTAAACGGGTGGGGACACACACAGCTTTGTGTCAATTTGTTTGAGAGTAAGAGCATGCTGAGTGCTAACATTGTGAAAGTGAAACTACCAGATTAGCATGCTCTGCTCTCGCCTGTCACTCTGTATGATAGTGGCAGGCTCGCGATTCTCACGGGATGCAGGACCCGCGTTTGCCGAGGCGGCGCGGAGAATGCATTCCTGGGGATCGCAAAAGGATTTTTTGGGGGGTGGGAGAACGGTCCGAGGGCCTTTTCTTCTTCCTTGCCCGGAAGATCCAGCTCTATCTCCCCGGTGTTGGAAGCACGCTCTGCGGTTTCTTCCGCTCGGGGAGAGAGAGCCCTTTTTTCCTTCATGTTCTTCCTCCGAGGAGGTTTGTGTTAAGAATATTGAAAGTGAAAGCAAGCACACACACTGTTGAATTAGATTCGCCATCTATTTTTCCAGTATATGATGAACTGGTGGAGGTTTTGTCCCGTGCTGTTAGTAAATTAAATATTTAATGGCCAGCTGAGAAAAAGGAGCGCTCGTCCTAAGAAACTTGACGAGCGTTTTCTTATTTTTATCACATTATCTCCACCACGAGGCTTCCATTTTTTCCCTGATTTACACACTGAATATTTAAATTATGGAATAAACCGTATTTATCACTACTTTCAGCCCTCGTGTTAAATGCTTATTCAAGATTAGAGGGTTGAAAGATTACGGTTATGATATGATGCCCCAGGCTGAACAGAAATAAAAATAGGAAAATGCTATTTTTTCACCTGGTCCAGTATCATCATTTAAGTCTCTGCTTTGCTCATAAGTCTATACTAAAGAATCTCGCGTTTGCCGAGGCAGCGTGTAGGTTTAATGTTGTAATCAGAATCTAGCTCGGATCTCGCGTTTGCCGAGGCACCGCTTAGATTTCGAGTGTATTTTGCAAAAATAAGATTCTGTGGCTGGGATCTCGCGTTTGCCGAGGCAGCGCGTAGGTTTAAGCAGTACTACTTTGGTCTTATGGGTAAAGCTTATACGGCAGCAGGTCAGCTGGAGAATGTTTATAGAAATCTATATTATAATGCTCCAGGCTTATCAGGCCGATCTGCTGGGGTTCTGGATATAGCGAAATTTGAGCCTTCGGGTCTCTTCGGCGACGCATTTCATGCGGTCGTTGTTAGGTGATAAAAGATATATATATAAAAAAAAAAATATATATAATAAGGTTTCTCCCTCGCTGTGTCCAGCCCCCCTGGGGCTGCTGGGCGTGAGCAGCCCCAGCCGTCGAGTTCATCATATTATGTGCACAGTAAGAGAGTGCTGCGTCTCGTGTTCCTCCATGTAGATACTGGAGACAGACGCAACCCTCTCAACCGAAGTCGCCTAAGCCTAAGCCGGATCTGAGGACCGTTCTTCAGGCGAAGAAAGCTTCGGTTCAAAAAAAAAAAAAAAAGGTCCTGATGCTTAGGCATCAGGCCTGTGAGGACAGCCCCGACCGGAGTGGAGCGGTGTTCACCTCATTATACGGTGCCCGTTCCACTTCGGGGTCCTCACGAGACCCTCCTGCCAACCCTGCCACCTCTGGTGCTTCAGGGCGCAGTGGTCTCCAGCGAGTCGCTGGTGCTATGCTGCGGCACAGCATCGGTTTCGCGCCCTCTGAGGGGGGTTTTAGAGCAGTCAGGTCAGGTAGTTCCTGCCGGTATGTTTCAGGCTCCAGATTTGGCTCTCTCAGTAACACCAGAGACCAGCCTTGAGAGGCTGGTTCCCTTAGTAAATTTTCTGGCAGCGTGGAAGCTTCTGCCGAATATTTCTCATTGGGTCCTGCAGATTGTAGAGAAAGGATACAGAATCCAGTTTGGCTCTCGTCCTCCTCGTTACAGCGGGGTGCTACCCTCAGTGGTGCATCCCGAGCAGGCTCTGGTAATGGAGCAAGAAGTAAGGGCCCTGTTAGCAAAGAGGCTATAGAACAGGTGTACTCACCCGACCGAGAGTCGGGTTTTTACAGCCGTTATTTCATTGTTCCAAAAAAGGATGGAGGGTTGCATCCCATTTTAGATCTTCGCCTGTTGAATCGGTCAGTTCAGAAACTCAAGTTCAAGATGCTGACCCTCAAGCAGATCGTGACCCAAATCAGATCCGAGGACTGGTTTGTCACGATAGATCTAAAGGATGCATACTTCCATATCTCCATCCTCCCTCAGCACAGGAAGTTCCTAGGGTTTTCTTTCGGGGGCAAAGAATACCAATATCGGGTTCTTCCTTTCGGTCTAGCTTTATCACCCCGCACGTTCACGAAATGCGTGGATACAGCTCTAGCCCCCTTGGGCTTCAGGGCGTACGTATTCTGAACTACATCGGTGACTGGCTGATTCTGCGGAATCGGAGCAGTTGGCGGTTCGGCACCGAGGTGTCGTTCTCGCTCTTATGCAGATGTTGGGGTTGATGCTCAATACCAAGAAGAGTGTGCTTTCTCCAGTATTGAGAACCACTTTCCTTGGTGTGGTATGGGATTCAGTGACGATGAGGGCCAGCCTATCGCCCGTTCGTGTAGCTGTTATCCTGGCAGCCACCAAAGAGCTAAAGCTAGGTCAGTCACGCACTGTAAAACAGTTCGAGAAACTGTTGGGTCTACTGGCAGCAGCGTCCAACGTATACCTTTTGGCCTGCTGTACATGAGGCCTTTACAGTGGTGGCTCAGGACCAGAGGGTTCTCCCCGAGGGGAAACCCTTTCCGTATGATCAAGGTTACGCGGCGATGCCTTCGTGCCTTAGAGATATGGAGGAAACACTGGTTCTTAACCCAGGGCCCGGTGTTGGGAGCTCTTTGCCATCGAGCTACTATCTCGACAGATGCTTCCCTCACCGGCTGGGGAGCGGTAATGGAAGGCCGCTCGGTTCAGGGTCTGTGGAAAAGCCATCATCTTTCGTGGCACATCAATTGCCTGGAGATGATGGCTGTCTTCAATGCGTTGAGACATTTCCTTCCGGACCTAAGAGGCCATCATGTGCTCGTTCGAACAGACAACACATCTGTGGTCTCTTATCTGAACCGCCAGGGGGGTCTAGGTCGCGTCCGCTTTGCAAACTGGCGCACCAGATCCTCCTGTGGTCCCTGGGGAAGGTACTCTCCCTGAGGGCAGTGTATATTCCTGGGGACCAGAACATAGGAGCAGACATCCTGTCGAGGCAGGAGCTGAGGCCAGGGGATTGGAGACTCCACCCCGAGGCGGTGGAGAAAATCTGGGAGGCATATGGCAGAGCAGAGGTGGACCTGTTCGCGTCTCACAACACGACGCACTGTCCCCTCTGGTATTCACTTACTCACCCGGCCCCCCTGGGGCTGGATGCCATGGTACAGACGTGGCCGAGGCTACGTCTGTACGCCTTTCCCCCTGTTGCTCTGCTCCCAGGAGTTCTGGAGCGGGTCCGTCAGTGTGGGATAAGCCTACTGCTAGTAGCACCACGCTGGCCAAGTCGGATCTGGTTTGCGGACCTGATCCTTCTGTTAGACGGGCCTCCATTGGAGATCCCTTTGAGGAGGGACCTTCTGTCTCAGGCCGGGGGCACAATATTTCACCCTCGGCCAGAGATATGGAATCTTTGGGTTTGGCCTCTGAGGGGGCCCAACTTGTAGATAGTGGTCTTTCAGCTGAGGCTGTTGAGACCATCCTAAGCTCCAGAGCTCCAGCTACGAGGAAACTCTATGCGCTTAAATGGAGAGTTTTCTCCTTATGGTGTCACCGACATCAGTGGGATCCGGTTAATTGTTCTGTCAACACAGTAATCGAGTTCCTGCAGGAGCGCTTTGTGTCAGGTCTATGTCCTTCCACACTAAAAGTTTACGTGGCAGCCATTGCGGCTTATCATACCATGGTGGGAGGTTTATCTTTGGGTCGAGACCCCCTGATTACACGTTTCCTTCGTGGCACTTTGAGGCTGAGGCCTGCAACTCGCACTAAGGTGCCAGCTTGGGATTTGACTGTAGTTCTAGAGGGCCTGTCTAGGGCTCCATTCGAGCCCTTAGATTCGGTCTCAGAGAAGTTCCTTACTCTTAAGACCATCTTTCTCCTAGCTATTTCGTCCCTCAAGAGAGTTGGTGACCTTCAGGCTCTTTCGGTCTCCCCCACCTGCCTTGAATTTGCACCGGGGATGGTCAAGGCGTTCCTTTATCCAAAACAGGGATACGTCCCTAAGGTGCCGACCTTGACTCCGAGGCCTATTGTGCTGCAGGCTTTCTGTCCTCCTCCGTTTGCAACTGCGGACCAGGAAAGACTGCACTTGTTGTGTCCAGTGCGAGCATTGGACACATATGTACATCGGACATCCTCAATCAGGAAGTCCGATCAACTATTTATTTGCTTTGGATCACCTAAAAAAGGTCTTCCTGCTTCAAAACAGACAGTCAGTAAGTGGATAGTCGAGGCTATTTCACTTGCTTATGAGTACTCGGGCCAGCCTTGTCCTTTGGCGGTCCGAGCTCATTCCACCAGGAGTATGGCGGCTTCTAAAGCCTTGTTGCATGGGGTTTCTCTCCAAGATGTTTGTGATGCGGCGGGCTGGTCCTCTCCGCTCACATTCGTGAGATTTTACAGTTTGGACCTGGATGCTGCCCCAGGTTCTCAGGTGCTTAGTGCTTAGCTGAACAGTCTGACACTCAGGTACTTGAATTATGGCGCATTGGGTATTCTCGTTCCCGCAGCGTTTCGACGCATCTCGAAGTTCCCTTTTCGATAAGGGAACGTCTCAGGTTACTATTGTAACCATAGTTCCCTGAGAACAGGGAACGAGACGATGCGTCCCCCTGCCATACTTCTGGCGTCCCTGCGATCGGCTTGCTTCGGCACTGTCGAAGCATGAATGCCGGCGAGCAGCGGAAGTGCTCTTATCCTTTCCTGGTCATGACGTCACCCGCCCGTGACGCTCATTCCCTTTTTCCATTGGACTAGTTGGCATAGATGCTTCAGACGCAATCACGCAGAAGGCGTTCCCGCAGCGTTTCGACGCATCGTCTCGTTCCCTGTTCTCAGGGAACTATGGTTACAATAGTAACCTGAGACGTTTTTATTACCGACCCCCTAAAGCGAGGTATAGTGGGGGGTAATTGAGAATTAATGGGGAAAGTCACGTAGAGGAGGCAATGCCTCCATCCGGGCTAAGATTAGGTTTGATTGGTTCATGCTTTAAATACCGCCTCTAGTTTTCGTGTGTGTTCTGCGTTCAGGAATGGGATGGCTAATTAAAAAAATAATTGAACAGCTCATATCACAATCAAGCTGCATCAGAATAATTGATTAACCTTCCTTTTTCATTCCAAATCTATTGACACCTTTTTCATTCCGGTCAGTTTTGACCCAGTTAAAGGTAAGCTTATAAAGCAGTCATAACATATATTTTTTTCAACTAAAACCATGTTTTATCTATAATATAATATAATATATAAAAACTATAATATTATCTTTATATAATAATGAGTGAATGTAAAAACAAAAGTAAAGTAAGGCCTCGGGGGATACTGAAGACAAAATTTACCCGGAACAATTGATGTTACAATATACAATTTTGCATCTCTTAAAAATACTTTTCTTTAATATATGAAATCTGGTATTTATTGGTACTCTCCTTCGAACAGACTTCTTACCTGCTCTACTAACCTGGTGGTTCAGCCAGAAAGTCTTGTTTATCTCCTGCATTGATTCCCTTGTGTTTCATTCGTCTCTCCAACGATCTCCTTAATGTCTGCTTAATCTTAATGCCTGAAATCTGTGGAATAAGATTATATTTAACCAGCTCTTCTGTCATCATCACCATTCTCAACCTACAATGAAAAGAAATGCAAGTTATCCACCAGCATTCATTCAAAGACTGTTTATGTGGCATTTACTCAGCTGAATTGTGTTTGGATGGGTTATATCTGTCTTTGAGTCTGGTTTACTCTGACAGGTACATACAGGGATTGGCAGTATTTTAGATACATGTATTTCAAATACGCATTTAAAATACAAAATATTTTTTTTTTTGTTGATTCATTTTTAAAATTGATACAATCAATTTGGTTTAACTTGTGCTAAATTTCGCTGTAGGCCTAGAATGAAATTATGCGTTCATCATGAACAATGAATCATATTTTACACATTTTTTTTATTTCCACAATTCATCTTTTCATTGTCAGTTCAATGTCAATAATGACATTGCTGGCCAACATTGCTCAAAACAGTCTCTATAATCACACGTGATCTCTGACACACACACACACACACACACACACACACACACACACACACACACACACACACACACACACACACACACACACACACACACACACACACACACACACCACACACACACACACACACACACAAAAAGCTGTTTTTGCAATTAGAAAGGAATCGAACCTGAAATTGAGTCGATTCCAAAATTTCTGGAAGTAAGATAAATATAATAATTGCTGTCAACTGTTATTTAATTTTAATTAAGGTTAGCTAGGATACTCCTTGCCAGTCAATACAATACAGATGAACAGTGAGGAAATCAAAACTAGTCTGCACAGCTGATAATGATATCTCATATCTCAGATCATTAGCTTATTCACTAGCTATCGTTTTGAACTTTTATTGTATACATTTCTTTGTAATACTATCTCCTACTGGGCAGGGGAAGAGCAAAGCTAGGTGAAATGAAAACAAAAGTGTATAAGTAGTTGTCAAATGTTCTTTCTTTGCATTCAGAATAGATAAATGTCAGCCTAACAGTGATACCTTCATTGAATGGGCAATTTTACATGTATTTTGTGTATTTTCAAGATTGCAAAAAATATACTGTATTTGTATATTTAATTATTATTGTTTTATATTTTCATTTGTTTAAATGGATGTGTGTAGTTTTTATTTTTATTTTAAATACATTGTCATGTATTTTTGTGCCCATCTCTGGGAACGTATAGCTTAATCTGACTAAAAACTGCCCAATTACGCCAGAAATCAAATCCAGCAACTAGTTCTTCCTTTAAAGTGCTCATTCAGATTCAGTGTTTAAGAATCAAAGCTCCTTATTGATGATGTGGATGAGAGTTTGCTTGTTGCCATGTTATCCCTGTGTGATTTATTATACAAACACAATTTATCTCATTTCTGTCCATCATAATCTCCGCTTGTCTTCAGCTTCTCTCGTCGGTTTGGTTCATCTGTGGCCCACACAATGACCCAAGCCATCCATTCCAGGGTGAATCCGTGCTCTGACCCCGTGTCTGGTCCAGATAGTGACCCCAGCAGGGTGAGGCGGTGGTCACCGAAGCCCTAATGAGTTCACAGTTTCTCAGCTGAAATGAAGGACTGTTGATTGAACTGTGTGTGTGAGAGCTGCGGGCTACAGGCCGGCTTTGTGCTCTCAGTGCTGCTGTCCAGTGTCACATAGAGGGCAATGTTGTGGCAAGACGACCTGGATGGAGCTCGAGGGTTAAGTGGTGTCACGGAGCATGTTCAGTCTGCCTGTAGGCCAAGCTTGAACCCAGTACTCTGAGAACCGGGCGACACTGAACATATCCAGATAGACATCTCAGTCAACAAGCAAAAACATCTCAAATCAGCCCAATACTGGCTATGTTAGATGCAGAGAATGAAACTGTGAACATGAGGCTCGCACTTTACTGAAATTATACCGCCTCTAAGTGTCTGGTCACATCATTGTTTAATTTAACTAATACAATATATAGCAATTAAGAAAATAATTTTACTTTAGTCAGGGAAAATCCATTATCCAGTGTGAATAAGACGTTGGGGTGGGATCTTTTTACTTGCCAGTGAACAACCAATCAGGGGTGTGTTTCCCGAAAGTATTGTAAGCCAACCATGGTCACAAGATCCGGCGTTATCAGCAGTCCAACGAGTCGGTGTTTCCCGAAACTATTATTCTAACGAACATTCGCAAACAGCATCGCAGAGTTGTGTGGTTAGAACGACAGATCTCGACCTGTGGTTAGAAGCAGAGTTTAAACTTTTTTGGTTTCTTTTATGTGGACTTAAAAAATCCCTATCATGAGCAAAATAAGCAAACTGACATTCAGTACAATCTATATCTTTTATTTAGAATACATACAAATGTCATTTACGTCTTTTAGTTTGTCAAGAGATTTAAAGAGTCGTTTTTGAAGAGTGCGCATGTGCTCTAGTCTAGTACGTAAGAACAAGCCAATGCCTATGAGAAATAAAGCAAAATAACTGACAAAAATTAAAATTATTGCCATGTATGTAATTTATAGCAAAATAGCATTAATTGATCTAAAACAGATTAATTAAAAGAAGTTATTACTCCACCACCTGCATGACATCATTAACCAAAGTGGTTGAACGACAAATTTACGACAATACGTTTTCGGGAAACAGTCGTGACTAGTTGAGTTCTTCAACGATGCGTCGTACTATGATAGTTAAGCAGTGAGTTACGTCATTGTACGGGAAATGAGCGCTTTTCACACCCTACAACGCTTAAACAACCATATAACAATTGCTAAAAACTGCATCAGAGCACATTAAGATAATGTGTAGCAATGACCTGGAGAACACCCATAGAGAAGTGGCTTTTGTTCAGGCAAGCACATCTTAAATCTCCTCCAGATATTGTAAAAATCTAGTTATAAATGATTGAAGTTATGTAAATATTACATTAGAGAGGTGTTCTTTGTTACACTGATTGTACCATTTAATCCCAGAAGTGTGTTTGCAGTCTACTAAGCATTTTGAAGTGCTTCAGGAGTATTTGACATGCTCAGACATGTCAGTGTCTGGCTCTTGTCTAACGTCAGAGTCATTTAGAGAACCATCATTGGCACTTACTTTTTTTGTGTGATGGTATAACAAAGCTTAAGTTTTAAGCTTAAAATCTAACATTGCATATCTCGCTTTACGGTAAAGCTTTACGGTATGTCTACTGGGACTCCAAGGGCCAACAGAGATCTGTAGATCATACTACATTTATATGCTTACTATTTGTGTAGTATAGTGTATAGAATATTTTAAAGGGCACCTATTATGGCATTTAAAATGTTCCTAATAATGTTCTGGGAGTCCCCAACAACAGTTTTACATGCATGCAATGACAAAAAACACTTTTGTTGTCTTATAATATGCATTTATTTTGACCTGATTTGCTCACCGACTCCCTAATGATTCGTTCAACGACTCATTTGTCCAAACCCCTCCTTTGCGTGACGCTAATCTGCGGCAGGGCTGGACTGGCCATCGGGCATACCGGGCATTTGCTATTTGGGCCGATACATCTCAAACTTAAATTTTTTTTTATTTTATTTCGTTTAGTTTTGATTAATTGGCGGCGCTGGGATCTTTGTACCGGTGTAATGCATTGGACAAAAAAAGACAGTAGGTTTTGTTTTTCTCTTAGACCGGCCCATGAAACGCGTAGATCAGCGGCCCATTGGTTATTTTCTTGATTGACACTGGGCTGGTCCAATCACACCTTGAAACACCTCACCCTTTGGGCTCTGAGCGAGCCGGCAGTATGTTTAAATCGTCAGAGCGATGGAGAAGAAACGCAAGAAAAGTGCAGGGAAATAGCATGAAAAAAGAATCAGGCCCTTCAAGTGGCTGATGAGGAGTGAGGAGGATCAGGAGAGATGAGTGAGTGTAGAGGACTGTGGTGAGCAGAACTAGGCTATTTTAACACCTATAGGCTATGAGTGTAGAACCCATTACATTATTTCCACATCTGCATAGTTGATGATTACGCATTTTACTAGAATTGTAATGAGACGCGTTTGGAAACAATGTTTTCCGCCAAAATAAAAGTTTGATGCAGTTTCTGTCAAAATAAAAGATCACGTGTTTCTCTAAGTATAGAAATTAGTACGAAATTAATTATGAAAGTTTATTTTATTTTTCGGTGCATTTGTTTTACAATACATGTATATTACTGTCATGGGATTAATATTATAACTATTATTATGTAGTAGTGTAATGTAGACAGACACTATATCATAACTAAAAGAGGTTTGAGTTTTTCTTTGTTCAATTTGCACACTGAATATGGGTTGGAGCTCTTAATTTTTTTACTCTAAAAGTGCACCAGATGGCTGAATTTAACATTAAAAAGCACAAAATTTTCTTACGGGGGAGCAAGCCCCCGAACCCCCCTAGACAGATCGAGGTACACCCTCCACAGATTTAACAATCCTGTATGAAACACTGGTATTGCTATGTCAATGCAACTTATACTGTAGCGTGTTTTAGGATTCATCACTGTGTAGTGTAGCCTACTTCAGTTGTATTTTACAAATAGTAGTTATTTCATCTGTTAAATCTCACTCATTCCTACTCACTCATTATGTCACTATTGGTTTTAAGGAATAGGAGATAATATACATATTGAAGGACGTGCAAAGATCGGTTGTGTTTATGATCTTATGTAGTGGGCCGGTCTGGGCCAAAATGCCCGGGCCGATTTTTCGTCCCAGTCCAGCCCTGATCTGCGGTGACTGGTCAGATGACCCAGTCAGTTATTGTTTGCGTTAGCCCAATGCATAAACATATTGATAAAGCACTGCAGTACTACAATACACTCTATTCTTTATAACAACTCCAATAACAACGACAAACATTTCACGTATTTTAAAAAAAAATTGACATTGGAGACCTAGAAGCTGCGCTGAGCGTAACTTACACAACACACACACTTATTGAGCATGCTACAAAACACATAAAAGCAACAATTATCAATAATACTTACAGGTTGTGATTCGGAGGATGAAGCTGATCCAAATAAACTGGTACTTGAAAGCATTCATGTT
The DNA here is from genome assembly GCA_036326025.1 of Chrosomus eos. NCBI lineage: Eukaryota > Metazoa > Chordata > Actinopteri > Cypriniformes > Leuciscidae > Chrosomus > Chrosomus eos. The sequence continues at coordinate 34,351,799 of CM070826.1, read as the reverse complement.
TGTAAAGCAATCTTCATGAAAATGACGCGAACACAGCTCAAGGTCCGGGTATAGTTGTAAATATAAACTCTAGCCACTGAGTCTTTACATGCTCGTCCCTGGGCAGTGAAAAAAAAGTTAGCTTTTGATTCGCACTTCAGAACACAGCGTCTCGGCGTTGCCATGATGTTGTCAAGTTTCACTGGTGTCTGCGCCGTGCGCGCAATGAGTGGGCGCGGCCAATTTGATAATTTTTCATCTTGACGTCATCTAGATAGAGAAAAGGCCTCGTTCGTCTATCGATTCATATCAGCGACTCAGAGTCGACTCTTACTTTTGAGAGACAATAACTTAGTATACGGTGAACTTTCATATTTAAAACTTTGCAGGATGTTTTCGTTCACTTAGATCTATGTTACACACTACATGAAAGGTAATTTTCAAAATTCCATAATAGGTACCCTTTAATCCAGTACACCTGAGTTGACCTTACATTTACAGTGACACATTTACCAGAAGCAGTATCAACTATTACATTTTACACCATCTTGGATTAGTAATTCACTAAACATGCAATAACATGTCCAGCGTACCACTGGAATTTTTTTTTTGGATACTGTTTCACATATGGTATTTATTGTATGCTGGTATTGCGAACATAGCCCTTGTGTGTGTGTGTGTGTGTGTGTGTGTGTGTGTGTTTCAGGGGTTTTCTCTCCACAGAAGAGGCTTTGTACCACATCAAAGACGAGGAAGTATCCAGACGTTTCTCTCTGTACTGTACGGCTTTAGTTCAACTGTTTCTAATGATTCATTTTCAAGCTGAAAGAGTACAAAACTCTGGCACCTTTAACCCGCCAGTGCCCTTCAATGCGCCAAGTAATTTATCAGCATCCAGCCGTGAAATCTCAATACATTGTGAAAAGGAAGTCTTTCAATAAAAAGCTGGTCCCTTTACTGAAAAAGGCATCACATGGTCCGCCCAGGTTGCAACCAACATGGACGCTGTGTGAACTGAATTGCTGAATTGGAAAGAAACAAACAAAAAAAATGTTTTATCTTAAAACAACGTCTCAGGTTACTATTGTAACCATAGTTCCCTGAGAAACAGGGAACGAGACGATGCGTCAAACGTCACGGTGGGAACGCCTCTTGCGTGATTGCGTCTGAAGCATCTATGCCAACTAGTCCAATGGAATGAGAGAATGAGCGTCACGGGCGGGTGACGTCATGAACCAGGAAAGGATAAGAGCACTTCCGCTGCTCGCCGGCATTTAGCTTCGACAGTGCCGAAGCAAGCCGATCGCAGGGACGCAGGAAGTATGGCAGGGGGACGCATCGTCTCGTTCCCTGTTTCTCAGGGAACTATGGTTACAATAGTAACCTGAGACGTTCCCTTTATCGAAAAAGGGAACTTCGAGATGCGTCAAACGACACGGTGGGAACGAGAATACCCAACCCGCCATAATTACAAGTAACTGAGTGTCAGTCTTTCTTTCTTGTTGATCTAAGCACTCAGCACCTGAGAACCTGGGGCAGCATCCAGGTCCAGACTGTAAAATCTCACGAATGTGAGCGGAGAGGACCAGCCCGCCGCATCACAAACATCTTGAAGAGATACCCCCTGCAATATGGCTTTAGAAGCCGCCATACTCCTGGTCGAGTGGGCTCGGACCACCAAAGGACAAGGCTGGCCCGAGTACTCGTATGCTAGTGAAATAGCCTCGACTATCCACTTACTGACTGTCTGTTTTGAAGCAGGAAGACCTTTTTTAGGTGATCCAAAGCAAATCAGTAATTGGTCGGACTTTCTGAATGAGGAAGTCCGATGTACATATGTGTCCAATGCTCGCACTGGACACAACAGGTGCAGTCTTTCCTGGTCCGCAGTTGCAAATGGAGGAGGACAGAAAGCCTGCAGCACAATAGGCCTCGGAGTCAAGGTTGGAACCTTAGGGACGTATCCCTGTTTTGGATATAGGAACGCCTTGACCATCCCCGGTGCAAATTCAAGGCAGGTGGGGGAGACCGAAAGAGCCTGAAGGTCGCCAACTCTCTTTAGGGACGAAATAGCTAGCAGAAAGATAGTCTTGAGAGTCAGGAACTTTTCTGAGACCGAATCTAAGGGCTCGAATGGAGCCCTAGACAGGCCTTCTAGAACTATAGTCAAGTCCCAAGCTGGCACCTTAGTGCGGATTGCAGGCCTCAGCCTCAAGGTGCCACGAAGGAAACGTGTAATCAGGGGGTCTCGACCCAAAGATATACCTCCCACCATAGTATGGTAAGCCGCAATGGCTGCCACGTAAACTTTTAGTGTGGAAGGACAAAGACCTGACACAAAGCGCTCCTGCAGGAACTCGAGTACTGTGTTGACAGAACAGTTAACTGGATCCCACTGGTGTCGGTGACACCATAAGGAGAAAACTCTCCATTTAAGCGCATAAAGTTTCCTCGTAGCCGGAGCTCTGGAGCTTAGGATGGTCTCAGCAGCCTCAGCTGAAAGACCACTATCTATAAGTTGGGCCCCCTCAGAGGCCAAACCCAAAGATTCCATATCTCTGGCCGAGGGTGAAATATTGTGCCCCCGGCCTGAGACAGAAGGTCCCTCCTCAAAGGGATCTCCAATGGAGGCCCGTCTAGAAGAAGGATCAGGTCCGCAAACCAGATCCGACTTGGCCAGCGTGGTGCTACTAGCAATAGGCTTATTCCATACCGACGGACCCTCTCCAGAACTCCTGGGAGCAGAGCAACAGGGGGAAAGGCGTACAGACGTAGCCTCGGCCACGTCTGCACCATGGCATCCAGCCCCAGGGGGGCTGGGTGCGTCAGCGAATACCAGAGCGGACAGTGCGTCGTGTTCTGAGACGCGAACAGATCCACCTCTGCCTGACCATATGCCTCCCAGATTTTCTCCACCGCCTCGGGGTGGAGTCTCCAATCCCCTGGCCTCAGCTCCTGCCTCGACAGGATGTCTGCTCCTATATTCTGGTCCCCAGGAATATACACTGCCCTCAGGGAGAGTACCTTCCCCAGAGACCACAGAAGGATCTGGTGCGCCAGTTTGCAAAGCGGACGCGAGCGCAGACCCCCCTGGCGGTTCAGATAAGAGACCACAGATGTGTTGTCTGTTCGAACGAGCACATGATGGCCTCTTAGGTCCGGAAGGAAATGTCTCAACGCATTGAAGACAGCCATCATCTCCAGGCAATTTATGTGCCAAGAAAGATGATGGCTTTTCCACAGACCCTGAACCGAGCGGCCTTCCATTACCGCTCCCCAGCCGGTGAGAGAAGCATCTGTCGAGATCACTACTCGATGGCAAAGAGCTCCCAACACCGGACCCTGGGTTAAGAACCAGTGTTTTTTCCATATCTCTAAGGCACGAAGGCATCGCCGCGTAACCTTGATCATACGAAACGGGTTTCCCCTCGGGGAGAACCCTCTGGTTCTGAGCCACCACTGTAAAGGCCTCATGTACAGCAGGCCAAAAGGTATCACGTTGGACGCTGCTGCCAGTAGACCCAACAGTCTCTCGAACTGTTTTACAGTGCGTGACTGACCTAGCTTTAGCTCTTTGATGGCTGACAGGATAGCAGCTACACGTACGGGCGACAGGCTGGCCCTCATCGTCACTGAATCCCATACCACACCAAGGAAAGTGGTTCTCTGTACTGGAGAAAGTACACTCTTCTTGGCATTGAGCCTCAACCCCAACATTCGTATATGAGCGAGAACGACACCTCGGTGTCGAACCGCCAACTGTTCTGATTCCGCTAGAATCAGCCAGTCGTCGATATAATTCAAAATGCGTATGCCCTGAAGCCTGAGAGGGGCTAAAGCTGCATCCATGCATTTCGTGAATGTGCGGGGTGACAGAGCTAGGCCGAAAGGAAGAACCCGATACTGGTATTCTTTGCCCCCGAAAGAAAACCTTAGGAACTTCCTGTGCTGAGGGAGGATGGAGATATGGAAGTATGCATCCTTTAGATCTATCGTGACAAACCAGTCCTCGGATCTGATTTGGGTCACGATCTGTTTGATGGTCAACATCTTGAACTTGAGTTTCTGAACTGACCGATTCAACAGGCGAAGATCTAAAATGGGACGCAACCCCCCATCCTTCTTTGGAACAATGAAATAACGGCTGTAAAAACCCGATTCTCTGTCGGGAGAGTACACCTGTTCTATAGCTTCTTTTGCTAACAGGGCCTTTACTTCCTGTTCCAATACCAGAGCCTGCTCGGGACGCACCACTGTGGGCAGCACCCCGCTGTAACGAGGAGGACGAGAACCGAACTGGATTCTGTATCCTATCTCTACAATCTGCAGGACCCAAGGAGAAATATTCGGCAGAAGTTTCCACGCTGCCAGAAAATTTACTAAGGGAACCAGCCTCTCGAGGCTGGTCTCTGGTGTTACTGAGAGAGCCAAATCTGGAGCCTGAAACATAATGGCAGGAACTACCTGACCTGACTGCTCTAAAGCCCCCCTCAGAGGGCGCGAAACCGATGCTGTGCCGCAACACAGCATCATTGACTCGCTGGAGACCACTGCGCCCTGAAGCACCGGAGGTGGCAGGGTTGGCAGGAGGGCCTCGTGAGGACCCCGAAGTGGAACGGGCACCGTGTGATGAGGTGAACACCACTCCACTTCGGTCGGGGCTGTCCCCACAGGCCTGGTGCCTAAGCATCAGGACCTTTTTTTTTTTTGAGCCGAAGCCTTCTTCGCCTGAAGAACGGTCCTCAGATCCGGCTTAGGCTTAGTCGACTTCGGTTGAGAGGGTTGCGTCTGTCTCCAATATCTACGTGGAGGTGCACGAGACGCAACACTCTCTTTTTGTTGCACACGATATGATGAGCTATGCGGCTGGGGCTGCTCACGCCCAGCATCCCCAGGGGGCTGGACACGGCGAGGGATAAACTTTTTAAATACATCAGACTGTTTTTTAGTCTCCTGGAACCTTTCCACTGCAGCGTGGACTGCGTCACCGAAGAGACCAGAGGGTTCAAGAGGAGCGTCTAATAAAAAAGTTCGATCTTTATCTTTAATCTCAGAAAGATTTAACCATAAGTGCCTCTCAGTGGCTACCAAAGCTGCCATAGACCGCCCAATAGCTCTAGCGGTCTCTTTAGTAGCCCTGAGAGAAAGATCGGTAGCCCTACGAAGTTCTCGAACATCGTCATGACTAACACCCTCACTGTTATCCAAATCCCCCAGCAGGTCAGCCTGATAAGCCTGGAGCAGCGCCATAGTGTGTAAGCACGCTCCAGCTTGACCTGCCGCCGCATAAGCTTTGCCCACTAAACTAGATGTAGTTTTTAGCGGTCTAGTGGGCAAAACTGGGGCTCTCATGGTCGATGCTGGACCAGGCGCGAGATAACTCGCTAAATTTTGCTCAGCCTGGGGCATCGATTCATAACCATATTCTTTTAGCCCTCTAATTCTTGAATAAGTGGTGGTTTGAGGGCTAAAAACACGAGATGAATATGGTTTATTCCAAGATCTAGATATCTCACTATGTAAATCAGGGAAAAATGGGAGCCCTCGTGGTGGACATAATGTGGCTGAAGAGAGAAATCGCTCATCTAACTTGCTTTTAGGGCGAGTGTTTTTATTCTCAGATGGCCATTCAATATTTAACTTCTCTACAGCTCGTGACATGACATCCACCAGCTCATCATACGCCGGGGAAATAAATTGTGTGTCTCTTTCCCCCGTGTGTGCATTCTCACTTTCAACACTCATAACATCAACTTCCTCAGAAGAAGAACAATGCAGAAAGGGAGAGCTCTCTTCCCGGGCGGGAGAAACCGCAGAGCGTGCTTCCGACACCGGGAGAGGAGAGCTAGATCTCCCAGGAAGGGAAGGAGAAAAGGTCCGCGGACCCGTCTCGAACCCCTCTGCGAGATCTAACTGCGATCCCCAAGAATGCATTCTCCGCGTTGCCTCGGCAGACGCGGGTCCTGATCCTTGTGGATCGCGAGCCTGCCCACTCTGTTTATCAAAAAGTGACAGGCGGGATCTGAGCATGCGAAGCGGTAGCTTCTCACAATGCTGGCACTCAGCCCCCTCGAAGGCTGAGGCTGCATGCTCAAATCCCAAACAAATCACACAAAGCTCGTGTGTGTCCCCACCCGTTAAATAACGCGGGCAGGGAGGAACACACTGCTTGTAAACTTGTTTCGCCATAACGTTTCCAACAATATTGTAACAGACAACAATAAATAGACAGAGACAGTTTGACACAGATCGCTTGCTGAGGCACAGAAGCTAAATGCCGGCGAGCAGCGGAAGTGCTCTTATCCTTTCCTGGTTCATGACGTCACCCGCCCGTGACGCTCATTCTCTCATTCCATTGGACTAGTTGGCATAGATGCTTCAGACGCAATCACGCAAGAGGCGTTCCCACCGTGACGTTTGACGCATCTCGAAGTTCCCTTTTTCGATAAAGGGAACAACGCAAGGTTTTTACTAGAGAAGAAGAATGCATGAAATATTGTTTTTAAAAATATATATCTTTGCAATTAAATTTATTACTACATTAAACATCTTTTTTTTTTCGCCCTCATAAAGCAATGAACTACATTTGCCAATGAGGGAAACCAACAAATGTAATAATTAGATTTTTTTTTCAAGGAAGTTCCGATATTTTTACTGGAAAACAGTGCATCTGTAATTTTGAATAAAATGCTACAATAATATTTCATGGAAATTAGATAAGAGCCCTGAAATGTAATTACAGTTTTTCTCAATGTTTACACACAAATTCTGGTACTTGAAACACAATGACCAGAACATGTAACTCATTCACCAACCCCTGAACCAATTCTGCTAAACTACAAGCACAATTCCTGCTTTACACTCAAATTACAGTTCTAAAACACACGTTTTTCAAAACACTACACACAATTCTTTGCATTTGGCACAATTTTCATGCACAAAATCTCTTGTTTTCACAAGGAACACACTGCCATTCAGATCTGCACACTGACTCTTCACATGGGCAAACACATGTCACACAGTTTTACAATTAGTAATCAGAGCTATAGCATAAAAGACCGAAGCAGAAGATGCAGCATAGTTTTTTTTTATTATTTTTTTTTTTACTGTAAATACATACAGTACATGTTTCTGTTGTTTTGTATGTAGACCACTGTATGTGCAACTTTGTGTTGGTTGGGATGTACGAAATGGGCGATCTATCTCCCATTGTTTTTGTGGGAAAAATAAAATATATTTGTTGCCGTGTATTTGTGTGTTCTGGGTATAAAAACAATATTCTCAAATATTTTACAACACACTTATGTATGTACTGTCTGTAGTAAGTGTAACACTGAACAGAAAAGGCCTGAGTCATTATGATGAATGGAGAAGAAGTGTTTTCCATTCATCACAGTGTTTTACATTGAGCACATCAGTGTTCAACTGCTTCTTATAAATGTCTATTCATATGATGGTTTGTGTGTGTCATTTGAAAACAAAATACCATTTTGGGAAGAAATAACATTGTTTTGAATGTAAAGTTTCATTTTGCAAGAGAATTGAGGGGTTTTGACAATTGTGTGTGTGTGTTTTTTGATTTGTGTGTAGAGTTCTGAGAATATGAGGCATTCTTTCAGAAAATGTGTGTAAACAATTGAGAAAAACTGTAATGGAAACTACAAACTCACCTTACACCTGCAAACGAGTGCGGAGAATCTGTGGTGTGTGTGTGTGTGTGTGTGTGTGTGTGTGTGTGTGTGTGTGTGTGTGTGTGTGTGTGTGTGTGTGTGTGTGTGTGTGTGTGTGTGTGTGTGTGTGTGTGTGTGTGTGTGTGTGTGTGTGTGTGTGTGTGTGTGTGTGTGTTGTGTGTGTGTGCCCAGTGTGAGGTCTGATGTTGAAAATGAAGTGTACGGGGAAGCTCTCTGGTCCACATCAGCTGCTGGCATTTTTGTAACTACATTAAATAAACCCTCAGAAGGGTTCAGTGATGCATTTTTATTATCACAATTTATTATACACTCCCTAGCTAACCACAGGTCCAACTGTCATTAACACATTAATTAGAATTTCCACACATTGTGTGTGTGTGTGGTGTGTTTTGTGTGTGTGTGTGTGTGTGTGTGTGTGTGTGTGTGTGTTGTGTGTGTGTGTGTGTGGTGTGTGTGTGTGTGTGTGTGTGTGTGTGTGTGTGTGTGTGTGTGTGTGTGTGTGTGTGTGTGTGTGTTGTTTGCAGCGGTGAAATGAACCTTCCCTCCAGCTTCCATGAACCACTGCACCAGATTTTTTTTTAAATTATTATTATTATAATTTTCTGCACAACATCATCTTCTCTTGCAGAACTTGTGTTTGTCTCTCTTGTTTTCTGTAGAGAGGGACACACAAACTGAGTTACTTTACTTCTTTGCCGGCAACTGTCACATCTGCTTTACCTATAACTGTCATGAAGGTATTTAAATTGATCTTGGATATATCCTAAATGGACTTAAAAAATATCACTTGCAAACGGTTATACTCGTGGTAATTACTTGAAAAGGATTAAACCACACACTCCTCTGTTGAAAAGATCAGCATATGTTGCAGATGCTGGTGTGGTCCAGCAAATTCCCTCAGAAAGCATTCTAGTTGACAGCATTTTTGGTTTATTATCAATATACATTGTTGTGCCGGTCCACTGGTTATACCAGCACTAAACCAACTAATCCATTTAAACCAGCTTGGACCGGCATATAAATGAATTTGTGCAAAACCCAAGGTGCATTAAAGCTAATTGTGATCATTTTAGAGATGTTTTACCTGTAGCCATTTGGCTGATTGTAGGTTTTATCAGCAGTTGAAAAGGTTGTGTTTTTCTGACACTGAATCATTTGTAATGCAGCCGTGTAATGAAAGAACTCAAGTTTATATTTCCATCACCTATACTGCTGTGATTTAAAATAAGTGATTTTCTCTCATGCTGTTCTCCACTGCAGAAGTCAAGAGTCATTTATTTACCACATGGCTCTTTGTGATTGCTCAGTCTTTGAAGGACAAAATAGTCCCGAAGATATGTCTATTTTCCTCAATGATACTGTAGGTTCTGGAAGTTTTTAGTAATGTGGAAGACTTTTACTTGTTGCCTCAAGTGCATTTAATTTAATTCCCAAAGCAT